>JAOEHX010053632.1:4659-24019 GCA_025448015.1 Bolborhynchus lineola | reverse complement strand
GGCAGTGTTCAAGGCCAGGTTGGATGGGGCTTGGAGCAACCTGCTCGAGTGGAAGGTGTCCCTGCCTGTGGCAGGGGATGGAACCGGATGAGCTTTAAGGTCCCTTCCAACCCAAATCATCTCTATGTTTTGATGATAACTGGAGTTTTGTGGTTCACCTGATTCCACGCTCCTTGAACCAGCGTCTCACCGCAGGTTTAAGACAAAAAGGCACAGTCACTTTAGCACAGCCCTGTCAGCATTACAAAATACACTCTATTTTTTTATCCCCTTATCAACACCAACCAACAGCTAATGGACAAAAGTGCAACGCTTCACCCAGAGCACAGCGGGCGCGATGGACCCCCCCGCGACCATCACTACCTCAGCCCTGCCGCCGGCGCGCTGCCTGCCGGGAAATGGAGTCTTCGCGGGCCGGCACCGCCCCGCGCCTCGCCGCGGGTTAGCGGCAGCGGACTACAGATCCCACAATGCACCGCGGCGGCGCGGCGCACTGGGCAGTGTAGTTGACCCACGGCGCGCCGGCGGCAGCGTGAGCGCGGGAGGGCGGCCACAAGGACTACAACTCCCGTCGGGCTGTGCGCCGCGGGCGGGAGGGGCGGCCGCCAGGTTACTGCCTATGGAGCTTGGCTTATCCCTGAGCGGTGCCGCCATGGAGGGTCGGTGCTGTGGGTGTGCGTCCAAGTTCTCTGTCTTCAAGAAAGAGGCAAGTCCGGCCGAGGAGGGTCGGGGCGGGGCGGCCGGTGCGGGGCCTGCCCCGTTCTGCGAGGGTCTGTGAGGGAGCTGCGTCGCTCGGCACCGAGGGACGGTTCCGCAGCGGCTTGCTTCCCGAGCTCCCGTGTGCCTCAATATGTCTGCAGATATGGGTGGTTACTGCAGAGACGGAAAACTGCCATTGAGTGTCATACGTCTAATCCGATAGTGGGTCATTGTCGCAGAGAATTCCTCCTTCCACACGCAGTTCATTATACTATGGGATGGCATGGTGTCTCTGCTTCCAGCAGCAGTTATAGGCTGGTGCTTGAAGGCTCTGGAAGGTCGCCATGTGTTCAGAAGCAGCTAGTGATAAAACTCTCTTAAAAAATCAGCATCACCCCTGCATTAGTTTCAGTGCACTTTGGCGTGGGCACTGTGCCTGCATGCAGTCAGCCAGGGCAATGGGCTGTGTTGGTGACCGGGTGATGAAGCTTTCTCCTGCCCCTCTCTTGTGTCTCTGCAGTGTGGATGCAAGAACTGCGGGCGGTCGTTCTGCTCAAGCTGCCTTAGCTTCAGTGCTGTTGTTCCCCGCTGTGGAAGCACTCAGAAGAAGGTGTGCAAGCAGTGTCATCAGAAACTAACTGGGTAAGATGGGAGCATTTCTTCACCAGCAAACAGCGTCCTGCTTTCCTTCGTCATTTTGCATCCCAGTCTTTTATTGCAGATTTCTGTGCGAGAGCTGTGCCTTGGATTTGTGCATGCACATTGCCTGTACCCTAGAGTTTCAAGCCAGGCCATTATCAAACACCTTTACACAAGCTGTGCAGTCCAAAGATAGGAATCAGGATTTGTGGCCGCTCTCCACGGTGACATAGTAGTCTGAAAGATCCAGGTTTAAATCTTTATGGATAGACACTAAATGCCTGCGGATATTTTAGTTGGACAAGATCAAATTAAGCCCCAATGTATTTTTGCCCAGAAATTTACACCCCTTTGAAAGCACTGTCAGGATTTTTTCAGGTTTGTAGTAGTTGAATGGCCCAACAATAAGATGTTTAAAGCGTTATTACCTCAGTGGGCAATCAGTGACACAAATCCTCATTGGTGAAAGGTCTCTGCATTGTGTAGCCTGAAGGCTTAAAATTACATAGCATAAAATCAGTTTGCTTTTAAAAGGAATAAAAGTTTGCAAACATTATCCAGAGATGCCTTTTGGAATTAAATAAAATGTATTTCAGCAGCATGGGTTATACATATGAACAAGTAAGACGAGCAAAGTGTACATGAGAACTTCTCTCACAACCAGTCCTGTTTCGTCCACTTCCTTCTTTTGCATTTCTCTTATCTGTTTTCCCCACTTACCTTCTGTAGCAGGGAATTTTCACCAGCAAGTGGGAAATTTTCTAGCTTTGTAGGTGTCTAAAGGAGAAGATTCTTTCATTAGCTAAGGTCTTCATTTTAGAAGCAATGGCTCATGAAAACTATAAACTTTTGATGGTGAAAATACGGCATTCAGTCTAATTTCCCTTAACAATTCCAAAGCCAGTAAGAAAACAGGGCAGCCCTTCTCCATCCTTGTTTTGGGGTTTTTTTCCTCATCTGTTTAATGTCAGTACTACAGAGTTACAGAGGAATTAAAATCCTCCCTGCCTGGATAGCAGGTAGATAATACATGTAGGCTGCAGCTCTGTCAGCTGCATATATTATTGTTCTTCATGCAAATAGCTTTCAGAACTGTAAACTTAGAACTGGAAAGCAGTCCAGCAACAACTTTGCATTCATTTGTTACTCCACAGGCCTTGGCACAGCACAGATGTATTTGTAGCTGTGCCTTCTAAGAATGAATAAAATATGCTAACTACCTTACATAAGTCTGTAGCTCAGCAACTCAACCTTAATAGAGCAATATAGAAGATAGTTACCCAAGATGTGTTTGTGGTGTGCTGTGTTCAAGTGTGCTGGAAGGTGTTATTATGATACTTGTCCATTATATAATTCTGTTTGTTGGATGCCACAGCTCCTCTCATAGTGAACTGCTGCATGGAAGCTAATTACACTGGGAGTCTGACCTAGCTGCTCGCTATCTGCTCTCTGAACTGGGAGGTGCAGGCTGTGGGAGGCAAGGGTATTCAGCCCCACCTCCTTCAGGTCATTGATGACCATATTAAATCACATTTTGTCCAGATACAAAACAACTGGACAAAAGGACTAGAAATAATGTCCCTGCTGTCCCAAGCAGTTATTATCTTAATCCTTTCCATAAGCTGATCGCTCTCCATATTAATGAGGTCATGAAAGGGGCTGTACAAGGAGGTCTAGACACATATACTGGTTCTTCTTGACTTGAGAGACTAAATGACTGAAGCATTGGCAGTATCTTGAGTTCAGAGAAATCATTGGTTTTGTCTTCCAGAGAGGCATCTCAAAGCAGTTCAGCAAAATGGTCACCACCAGAAAACTACAAAAAGTGAGTTGCACTTGCCAGCAGACTGTTGTTTGTGGTGCAGAGTAGCCTTTCAGGGCCTTGCTCCTTTTCCCCTGTAGAGACCAGCAAAAGTGGGGATTGTGATGTGGGTATTTGCTTGTTCAGAATTAGGTTAAGCATTGGGCTTTTGGGTTTTGTTTGTATGTCTGGGATGGGTGGGATGTGTGCTCTTTCAATAGACTCCTGACCACCCATCTGGCTACTTTGTCTGTGGCTGACTGGAGTTGGCTCATAAACAGGAGCCTGGTGGTGATGTATTCCTTGTCTCCTTGGAAATGGTGCCAGGTGTGATGCTCCTATGAGCTCAGGCTTTCCTTACTCTTGGGAGTACCTCATTATGCCATTATGGCAGAGCCTAGTACAGGAGGGAGTGGTTTCTATTCTGTTGTACAGTGACATTCTTCAAATAGCCTGTTGGGTTCACAGAGGGTGTTTTTGTATCTCAGGGTTTAAATCCCTGTTGTCAATTGTCATATTTTTTTTCCATCCTTGTCACAGGCGTGTGGCAGCTTTTGAGGCTAAGCAAAACCAGATGAAAGAACAACAGAAAGCAGCTGCTGTGAAAGCCCCAGGTCAAGCAGGTTCCAGGTACCAGGGGCTCTCTAAAGAGGATAGAGCTATTGCAGAGAGACTGGAGAAGCTCAGGGAGGAAAGGAAACCAAGTGAGTTTTGGAAGAAACCAGAGATACCTTGGGTGGGAATACTGCTACGTGGGAAATATGGAATCTGGAGGGAGAGGAAAGGCCTTTTTAGACAATTGAAGGATTAAAATTGGACAGAGCATCCAAGTGCTGCTGCCAGAGTGGCCAAATTCTACATGATCTTAGTGTTCCAGTTTACTTTTATTTCTTGAGGTTTCTCTTGAAACTACTTCTCTGTTTTGGGATAGTATCTTACCTGTAAAATCACCTTCTCAGTTTCCATTTCTTGGATTAAAAGCCTGTGTCAAGCCCAATAGGAGCAGAAGGAAGTGATGGTCTTGGACCAAACTGTTTTGCAGAAGGTTTCCTGTGGACCATTGTCCTGGGCAACAGCAGTGCCAGTCTCTGGGGGATTATGTTCTGGCCAGCCTTGTCTCACGGAAGAGAAATCCCATCCACAGCTGGATTGGTTCTGGGTTCTGAGGCCATTGGGTTCTGGGACAGTCTTGTGGTGCTTGTGGGAGAATAAACTATTTTTAAAATGATATGTGATCTCTAAAAGGAAAAGAGCACACTGCAGAGTGGTTACCTCATTATCCCAGAATCATAGAATCATTTAGGTCGGAAAAGATCATCAAGTCCAACCTTGGTATACCTAATAAGTCTGCCACTAAACCATGTCCCTAAGCACCACATCTACAGGTCTTTTAAATACCTCCATGGATGGTGACTCAACCACTTCCCTGTGCAACCTGTTCCAGTGCTTAATAACCCTCATAGTGAAGAAATTTCTCCTAATACCCAATGTAAACCTCCATGGTGCAACTTGAGGAAATTTCCTCAATTGAGTGTCAGGGAAGGGTTTCAGTCTGGTATGCCTGGGATTACAGTAAGAGATGTGGAAGCAATGGGCTGTACCACCTAAATGACACTTATTTCTATGACTGTCCCTAGTATCCTGAGTCAGCTGATTGCCAAATGACATTACCCTAATACTTGTCTTCAGAAAACTGTGAAGGAGGCAGGGACTCAGAAGAAAAGGATAGCAGTTAGTATTAGGGCAGTCTCCAAGTCACTACGCCGTGACCCCTCATTCATGTCAGGGGCTGAGGGATGGTTTTGCTCAGTGTTCTGAGCAAAAGTCAGATTACAGAAAGATACAATTTTAAGAGAAAAAAAGTGAAGCCTTTTGTTTTCAATAACAGTATTCTCCTCCCTTGGCTTATTCTGAATTGCAGAGTCCATCCCTACTCAGGCTGAGATTGAAGCTAGGCTGGCTGCTCTGAAGGAGGACTGCTGGCGACCTGTGCCATCCACACAGGAAATGGAGGACCGGTTGGCTATCCTGCAGGGGAGAGATCCTCCTTCCCAGGCTCCCAGACCTGTAAGCTCCCTCAGCCCTTTAGCCAGCAGTGTATTCTAAGCTGACACAGTAACTGGTGTCCCAGCGTGTTGGCCATTCTTCCTTCTTCAATTTCTTTGTGTCCAGGTGACTCCCTTCAGAAATCTCCACATTTCCTGTTTGTGTCATTGCTCCAGAAGGAAATGCCAGTCTTCACCAGTTCACTGCTTCAATTTGAATGCAGTGTGTTCCTTTATGTCAAATGTAGTTCATATGTTTATTTTTTACAATAAATGCTGCTTTTTCCTCTCAACCCATTCGTATAGCTGTGGGCTGATATTTTTTCAGAGCTGTTTTTGTGTGTTTGGGGCTTATCACCTCCCCCTTCTAATTGTATCTTATAGTTGTTACTGCATCCTAGCTGGGCAAAATCCTGTTAATTATTCCAGAAATGGAAGCACAGAGTGGTTAGTCTGAGATTGCAAAGGAATTACTTGATATCCCTTCAAAGCCTATATGATTGATCTTCAGCAGGGCTGTATACCCAGCTGTTACCATAGGCCTCAGTGAGGCTGCTGGCTGGCACTGTTGAGAACGTCACTTTATATACACTGAAAGCACTGATTTACATTGGAGGTAGTGGCAGAGCTGGGGTTCGGACCCAGCAGCGCGTACTCCTGTGCATTCAGCACCACTTTTCTTTGGTTGAGTGACCATGTTTAGGGTTATGCACATTCAGTACCTCTGAAAATGAAGCCTTGAAAGTTTTACACCAGATAACCATAAGACAAGACTCTGAAGATCAGTGGATGCATCTTTTTATGCATCACCTAGGGTTGGTTACTTTTACTTTGATTGAGTATGCCACTTCCTTCTCATTTTTCTTTTCCTATGCCCACCTTATTTCTTAGGTATATCAAGCTCCTGATACCAGAAGTCTGGTCCAGCAGACAGATGACCTGTTAACTCAGTTGTCTGAGGAAGTTGCCATTGATGAGCATTACAAACCAAGAGTCCAGCCTCAAGGTATCTATTTTGGCTTCTAAAGACCTGTTTCTGTCTAGTAATGTATATACTGTAGTGAGAAGGGAATATATACCTCCCTATCTAGCTTACAGGTGAGCTGGGTGACCAGTTTGTCCTTATCTCCTCCTTATAACTCCCACATTGATTAAGAGGAGCCATGTGGCTCAGTACTGGGTCTCATTTTGCTTAGATATGGTTCATTCTTCTCAGAGTTGTATTATTCAGATTGCTCCTTCTTGTTTCTCTAAGAAGGCCCTTCCCTGGGGAGGAGATGTTGCTACTCCTAACACACCTGTGCTCTGTTTCAAAGCACAGGAATCTGTGATACCATTATCCTCCTGGCTGCAGTGTTTTCTCTGTAATCTCACTGTAAAACACAGATTAGCTCACTTCTCTTCAAGTACAGTGCAGATCATACTGTAGCATGCTTTCTTCCATTACCACCCAGATTAATGGAGAGCAGCAAGCTGCTCTCATCCTGTTGTATTTGCTGTGTTGTCTGTGCCCAAGGAGCATTGCAGCTGAGTCACCGGCACATTCTGTATATCTGTTTGCAGCTGTTAGTAGCCAAAGTTTGAATGATCTTAATCGGGAAAGTGGAGATTGTGTTTCCCCTGGAAATCTAGACCCAAAACAGATAGAGGAAGAGAAGAATAAACTTCTGGCAGAAGCTGCTGCAGAGCTGAGGGAAGAGAACACCAGGCAGGAAAAGATCCTACAAGTTGCCAAGAGACTGGCAGCACTCAAAGGCGAGGACCCAGAGAAAGGTGGGTAGCAGACATGAATACAGTGCCAAGAGAGGAACCAAGTTACTGTGACAGAGTAACTCCCTTTCTGAGAGGTGTTTCTCCATTTAATTCCTCTGTTCTGTAAGAAACAGAGATTTGGTTCTATCTGTAAAGCTGTATGGGTTGGTTCATTGTGAAAGTTCTTTGGTGAGGGTAAAGCCTGGAGCTGTAGGGACAGACTGCTTTGTCTTATACCCTTTGAGATAATGCTAGCATGCTCTGGTGAGGTTAACAAAGCTTTTTAAAGCAAACCTCTGGTTTTGGTGAGGATTTTTTTTTCCTTCCCTCTTTCACTGTTAAAAACAAACAGTAATGATCTTTTTGAGGAGACCCCATCTGAAAGGATCTGTCTGTGCCAGAGCCAGAATGTCAAAACCGACTTACACCACAAAGGACTAACTCTGGCTCTTAAGTGGGTCCAAAGTTTGAGACAGGTGTGGGTTACAGTCTTCTGTGTCTTACTCCTGCAGTTACACTGGAAACCTATAAAATTCCTGACAGTGATGAGGAATTGGCTGAGGAAGAAGCCATTCGCAGAGTGCTGAAACAGGTCAGAAGTGGTAGCTGTGGCTTTGTTTATCTTCCTCAATTATTCCCACTGTGTATGTTACCTGGTGAGCGTGCAAAGGGTGTGTTTCTGTTCCTGGGCAGAGTTTTGTTCCTTTGCCTCCTAGTGCTTTTCCAGTAGACTAACTCTCATGAGCCATTCAGCTACAGGTGATTGACAACATCAAGTCTGTCAGGTTGTTTCTCATTCATGCTTAGCTCCTCTTGTGGTGTGTGTCCCCTCTCCAGCTCCAGTGCACTGGTACTTCCTTACTTGTTTCATCATCTTCCCTACTCAGCTAGAACATGGCTGATGAGATGTGTGCTGCTTTGCTTGCTTATGCCTAGGCTTCTCTCTAAAATGTCTGTGAATTGTCCTGCAGGCCTACACAAGCCTTCTGTGCTTAAGTTTCTGCCTGATTACAGACCACATGTGCATGATAAGCATGATGTTAAGGATTTGCTGCTAGGTGCACTGCGAAGCAGACTGTGGTAGCTGAAAGCCCCTGCTGCTACACTGGCTGTTCACAATGTATACACAGTGTTGAGTGCGGACAGATGTATTCTCTTGTAATCAATTAATCTCTTGTTACTGCAAGAGAGTGGGGAGAAGGGCAGGAGGTTTTAGAGCCTACAGTGAGATTCACAACTGTGTTTGAAACAAGAGGCTTCTTTCTTTCTATTGTTACCAGCTCACAGAGGAAGCAGCCCTGGATGAAGCAAGTGGATTCAACATTCCTCCAGATCAGACCACCCAGCCAGGACCCTTGCAACAGAACTTGCATGAGAAAGCCAAACAAAAGGTCAGTGAGCTGGTCAGGATCTCTTGAAATGATGTGTTCCAGGGTCTCAGGAGTTCTGCAGTTCTGCGGCAGAAGTTGGCTTGATGCAGAAAGAAAAAGCAACCAGCTTCTCCATAGCAGAAAAGCACAGTGGCTTCTGCAAGGCTGACAAGCCATGAGTCATCCTTGTACTTCTAAAAGGAATTGCTCCCTGGAATACAGTTCCTTTTATGCTGTTTTTCTGTTGAATGGGATGGTGTCCTCTAAACCCTGAGAAGCAAGCATAGACTTTGCGGGATGCATATTAGAGAATGGGGTTTTAACTCACCAATATGATTAGACCAGGAAGGCCCTGGTCTAGAACACTACACTCTGAACCAGGGTAAGTGGGAGGTTTGCCAGTACTTTTAGCATGTGCAGAACAGAACCTCTAGATGGTAATCAACTGTCTGTTTTCTCATATAACATCAGAGGAAGGAATTGGTAACAGGACACCCCATGCTCAGAATGGAGTTCAGCATTATTATGGAAATACATACACCTTCTCTATGTAGGTGTACTACAAGAATTGAATGGCCCTGTGACTCACAGACACCTGACAGGCCTGGCCCCAGTAGAAGTTGTTACTTAATTGTAAGCATTACTGAAAACATGCATTTCATAGGTATGTCACCTTGTGCTTCTGGGACTGCTGACGTAGGAGATAGTGCCATCTTACTGCTGTTGTTAGGAAGCTGCCTTTGCCACTTTCCAGACATTGTGTCCCAGTGTGCGTATGGCTGTTCAGCGCCACAAGGCTGCTGTTTTCTCCTTCTGCTTTACTGAGATGACCTTATGGATAGATTTTAGATTATGATTTCTATAACAGAGAGAAAACACCCCCCCACACTTTCCCACTGCTTTCCGTTCTCACATAACAGCTTTCAGCAAAACTGCTTGATCCCTTGCTTTTGCAGCAGGGGCTCTGTCACTTGACATTGCTGTCATGCCTGCCACAAGATATGGGCTTTTTGCCCTTAAGACAGTATGGACAATGTTGGTGTATACTGCTGTGGACACTAAATGAGAGTGAATACCTCTTTACCTTCTGAGCAATACAAGTTCATGAGCAAATGATAGGGGGTACCCTAGGGTTTTATTTAATGATCTAGATGCATATGGAGCCTATCCTTGGCCTCTGGGTAAGTCCATCTCTCAGACTTGGGATCAATAGAGTGAACAATAGACCATGTGAACATGTCATTGTGGCTATCGTGCATTACAGTGAAAGTCTTGTATTGTCCCTGCTGGGATTTGAATTGTGTCTCTGTTTTCTTTGTGAATTGGAGCCAGACTCCAACCACCACAGCTCTTGCCAGGGCAGATGACAGTGATGAGGATGAGTTACCATGGTGCTGCATCTGCAATGAAGATGCCACTTTGCGCTGCCATGGCTGCGATGGGGATCTCTACTGCCAGCGCTGTTTTCGGTAAGTCTTACAGCTCCTCTTGGTCACAGGTAAGATAGGCTGCTTTTGTTTGTTAAAAGCAGGCAGGAGGAGAGAAGATCTGAGGAACCCAGAGCTGAATGTTAATGGTTATGGAAATACTTTGTGCAATCAGTAGTTATCCCAAGCTTCAGGTTCTAAACTGGTCCTAGATGGGAATGTTCTGTATGTGCTGCTCCAGTGTGTTTGGGCGCATTGTCTGAGTGATGTCTGGAGCAGCTGGTGCACTGCACTGCGTGGGATGGGATAAGCGACAGCATTGTTCAATGACTGCTACAGCTTGTTCATGACATTGATGAATGATCTGGGCTGGATTTCCATAAGAGGGAGGATCAGATAGTATAAATTCCTGAGGCTTTTCTAAGGTTGAGACTCTGCAGTCTTAAATCATACACAGAAATCTTTGTTGAAGTGTGTATGGGCAAACCTTTTTCCTCAGTAAGGCCTTGCAGCAGCTATAGTCTTGGTTCTGAAACATCTGTAGCTTGATTATTGACTCAAAAAGTTTCAAGTCTCAGATTTGGAGGGTTAATTCCTTTTGAATACAAAGCTATTCCTCACAGCCTGCATGGCTTCTCAAAGTATTGGATAGTTGACTGGATTCTCAGATCAGTGCTGGGTGACATTTAGACATCAGGATGCTGAGAATCTGATTGGGATAATAAGAGATGCTTTTGTATATCTTCTTTCATTTCCTGCAAATGTTTTTGTGAAGAGATGGAAATAGATTGGGGGAGAACAAATGAAAATGTTCATAAAACAGATGACTGGCAATGTTAGATGATTAAAAACACACCAAACAAAAGTATCAGACAGCAAACATCAGTAAAAGCAGAATCAGCAGTCTGGCAGGTGAGTTTGTCAGTTGCCTGATGCAGATGAAAGCTTGTGGTTTAACTCAGCACTGCCTGCTTCTGAGCATGGTTAAGACAGCTGCCAGTACACTGCATTTTTAGCCACCACAGTTACTTTAGAGAGTTGTGTGGAGCAGACTGTCACTTCAGCTGTTGTCATAGGAGCTGTTAACATACCTAGGGATCACAGACACGGTGCTGACAATGAGCCACCAGTTACAGAATCAAACAGGGAAAGAGGCAAGAGGGACCTGTTGTCATTTCCCACTCCAGCAGGCAAGGATGAGCAGACAAAGCACCTCAGATGTTTTTTCTGCAATCAAGTATCTTAAGCAGTCATTCCATGAGGCTGCCAGTCAGGTGCTCACAGCTTACCCTTGGGATTGGCTTGTAGGGGTTGCAGGGTATGTTTTGTACCGTGGCTAAGGTTGAGTTCCCTGTCTGAGTATATTCTGACTACACTTTGTGTTTGCTTCTCAGGGAAGGCCATGATGAGTTTGACCTGAAGGACCACCACACTTCCCGCTATCATCTTCCTCGCAAGTAGAAGTTATCACACTCTTCATGGGCAGAAAAGGAGGTGGAGAACAGGAAGAGAGAGGAGTTGGCCAGATGGGAAGAGTCCATGTGGATTTGCGGCCAAAATGGGTGATGTTTTGGACGGCTAAAGTATGTGTTGTAATCAGAGAGAAGCTTAGAGAGCACATGACTTTATCCTCACAAATACAACCAGAGATGTGAAGGGTTTGCTGTGGATGCTTGAGGATACATGAGCACTTGATGAGAGGAAGTGGATATGAGTCCCTGAGTGCAGACAGTAAGGCAGTGTGGGTAGCAGTAAAGATGTGTGCTTAAGGCAGTACTGACTGGCTGTTAAGTAACTTCCTGCTTTTGCTAACAGTTTGCACACTGGTTCAATAGGCAGCAAAGTATTTTGCACTAAGAGAAACTGTCTTTGTCGTGATCATGTGTGTGATGACAACTTCCAAAGCATAATAAAAATTATTTACTGAGGCCTGTGGTTAAAGTCTCTCCTGGGATTGCCCAATAGTCCTCTTCAGAGTGTTGCCTTCTTGTAATGGGATATTAGTCCTAGTGTCAAGTGGTTTAGGGAAAGAAATGAAGGATCATGAAGTCATCAAAAATGTTTCTGTGGTGTGGCTGGGAAAGGTGCAGGAGCTGCTTTGCCTTGAAGGGCAGTGTTGCTTATGTACTTGAAATGAAAGGTGCTTTGTAAAGGTAATACGCTACTGACGCACAGTGCTGTGATCAGCAGTGGCTGTACCGAGGTGCCATGTGGTCTGGAAGAGTTGTGGGTTAAGTTTGAAAGTGGGATTTGGCTCTCTTTATTATCCCCTGGTAGGATACAGATGTTACCTGTGTGATGCCCTTTATCTGGCTATGAGAGAAGCTCAGTTTAATATGCTCATATCGCTGCCTGAAGACAGCCCAGATGCAAGTGACACTTGCCAGTAACCAAAGCACCCAGAATTACTTCAAATACCCAACAAAACTTGACCTAAATTGTCTCTAATATCCTATCTTATCAGGATGAGCTCTTCCCAGGACTACAATGTGACTTCTTAGAGAGCTCTCTAAGACTGACAAATTCCAATGGCAAAAACGTCAAAGATTTGCCTTTGACAGGGAGTTTCCAATGAATCTTGCCTGTCTGGTTTGGCACTGCCACTCCCAATTGACTGCCCTGCCCCTGTGCTGAAGGTAGCAAGGTGTAGGTATGTTGATGAAACAGTGTTTGCCTGCGCCTCAGCCAGCCCTGGTGAATGCACTGTGAGCAAATTAAACCACTGTTGAAGATGGGTTAGTGCTAACATGCTGGACTGGATCAGGCCCTTCAACAGAGACCTGGATCAGGCAATGTAGAACAGTAATACTGCAGGTTAGCACACTAAAAAATGGTAAGTGTATCCAGCAGTGCCATCAAAGCCCTTTGTTAGGAAGGGGTGGATAAACCTGACTCGTGTGGAGGATCTTCCTCCTCCTGGCAGTCCTTGCTTCAGCAGAGCTTGTCTCTTTGGGACAGGTGGGTAGGCAAACTACTGGAGTTATGATGTGGGAACTCACAATGAGCCCTGTGTTACAGAGTTTAAGTAGAGACTTGCTGCCCTGAGGAGCTTGCAGTCTTAGAAATGAAACCCAAATGCTATTCTGGCTTTGTGTTATTGTAGGAATGACACTTTTTCATTACTGTTTCACATGCATAATTAACCTGAGAGCGAGACAGCCCAGTTCTGTCTTGGGTTTAATCCTTTGTGTTTTGCATGTACAGGAAAAGATGGAAATACCTGTTCTTAATCTCTTCTAAGATCCACTCCTTTGGGCTTCAGCCTGTGTCCTTTCCAAGTAGTTAGTAGACATTTTAATTCTTTTTCCTAACACCTTAGTATGAGCTGATGTGCTTTTTGCAACATTTTGGATGCTTCATCAGCTACAAGCTAACTTTGAGCTCCTAGTGCAGTAAAGGCAGCCTGTGTCTTGTAAGCCCTGTCCTATTCCCATCAGTAGTAAAGCAGCAAGTTGCAGCTGGAAGCACTTTATTTAGTTTCCCAGACAGGTTTCTATGGAGCTATCCCAGGGAATCCAGAAATGCACCCAACCCAATACCTGAGATAGATCTTAGTCATACATGGATGGGCCTAATAAGTCATACATACATGCTGATGCTTTCCCTGCACCATTAAAGGATGCTTTTGTGGCTGCTGAGCTTTCTTCATGTAATTGGCCATTTTAGTGGCAGCCCAGTCCCTTTCCCCTGAAAGCCATTCCCACTGGAGCTGCTGCCTCAGTGACCTCCATCTAGGAGAGTAAAAGGGGTATTTTAATCAGCTGTCTGCAGGAAGCAAATGTAGCTGAGTCTGTCATTGTGGAAGAGGAATGCTGCATGACCTTTATGTGGGCAGGGCACTTTTAACTGTTGTTTACTCCCCATCCTTGTCTTTGAAAGGATACTGGTAAACAATCAGTTCCTTGCATGCCAGAACAACTTCAGTCTTAGTCCTTCAAGGAGTGAAGAGAGCTTGGTATCTTCAGGAAAGAGAATCAGCTTCTTTGTTTGTATCTTTGGAGCATACCATAGGGCACAAGCAGTTTTGCTTTCTCTCTGAGAATGTTTTGTGTGTGGACTATCAAGTGTAGGCTCCACACCCAACAAGAAGTCAAAATAAGGCTAACACAAGATTGAACTCAGATTAGCTTACAAAGAGAGGTCTCAGCTTAGTTAAACTGCATTAACTTGCATTTGCTGCGTATGCATGTAACTTCGAATGCTGTAGTACGGTCATGTGTCTAAATGTAGCAGCCAGAATATTTTAAAGGCAGTATAAGTGTTGATCATAACTAAGGGAGAACTGCGTTTAAGGTTACTTTATACACATCATAAACCTTCAGTTAGAAAAGCATATGAACTTTCGCACATTCTGAGTTATCTTTGTATAATCAAGAGGGCAAAGTTCCTTTAAAGACACATTCTTACACAGTATGTGCATACCAGACATTACAGCCTTACACAAGTGATGGTGCTAAGAAAGAACAGAGTTAAGTGACAGCTATTTTAAAGAATGGTAAATAAAAGCAAGTATGATTTACTGTTTTTAAGAACTAAACAGAAATTGCTCTGATTGCTTTGCATCCACCTTTTTCTTTTGCACTAGTGAGCTGAGAAATCCTCCAGCCCTGGCCACGTCTTGCTTTGTTACCCCTGCTGCATGAGAGCATAGAGGCAGAACATGATGTGAGAATCTGCTTTGCCTGAGCAATCAGCCTCCATTTGCTGTCTTAGTTCCTAGCCACATGTGTCAGGTTACTGGCTTGCTGAGAGGCTGGATGTAGTTTCCTCTGTATTTTTCCAGCCACACAATATTGTAGCCAGAAGAGGTTTTGCAGCAAGACAATGTGTCTTATATTATATCTCGTTTGTGAGACCAACCTGTCTGCAAAAGACTTGCTCTGAGGTGCTCCCTGCAGGGAAGTTGAGAACAGGTGTTGTTACATATCAGTTCAGTGTCTATACAGAGAGCAAGAGCAAGCAGTGCATGGTTGGTTTTCTCTGTTTTAATATACAAAATAAGCATTTTTCCATTTTTAAATGATGACAAAAATCAGTCCCAGATCTTAATAATTTAAAAGCATCTTCTAAAGAAGCAAGTTCTAAATTCCACTAAAACAAAAATCAGTCTCTTCCATTAACCTTAGCAGTTGTTTCCCCTTAAGTAGATCAGGTGCACTCATTTTCCTTCCATCCTACCATATATAACAGAGGCTTAATAAGACCTACAAAGTACATGCAATGCTGTACAGTCAGGTACAGTAGTAACAGGCAGGAGATCACAGCTGGGTCCCAGCCAGACCAAAACAGGGTGCAGCTTAACAGTAACTGATTTTCCATGTTGATGAATGAGTGATAACCAATGCCTTGTTTTCCTTGCAGTGGACGGAAAGAAAGAAGTCTTGATGAGCTCCTGAGAACTGTATTCAGTGCTTCTCAGCCAGCATGGAAATTCCTAGAAGAAACTAAAAGAAGGACATCTTGGCCTGTTCCCCAGGTTAACATGCCCTTTAAGAATCAGGAATATGTACAGTCTAGCTCCCTGCTGTATGCATAGATCTGGGATGAGTTGAGGCTTCAAACCACTGGTATAAAGTTCATGAAGTTTGTGATGTTTTCTCAATAACAGTAAGTCTTAAACATATTCTGAAGTGATGTTGCTGATCCTGGGTTTTGTGGGGAAGATACCTATTCCCTTGTGACCAAAGCTGGGTGTTCCATGGGGCAAGGTCATTTCTTCTGAGGATTGGTGACTCTCCGCAGACCTTTCAATCGACTAAGCAATTCTGTAATGAAGTCCTAGAATGAGAATTGGGTGAAGAAGGATGTCAGTTCCAGCACTCATCAGCCCAGAGTGTGCTATGGCACTTGAATTATTCCCACATTTGCCTTCATGCTGAGCAAACCCCAGAATTTTAGCTTAGGAAGGGAGACCTTTTCATGGATGAGAAGGATCTAAAAGCCCTTCTATTTCCCTTCCCTTGTCTCCCTCTGGAGGAGCCATACTTTTTCATCAGGAGCCAGCCTGCCCTTTCTTCATCCCAGATACCTGCTTTTTCCACCTTGAGGTGTCCTCAAGATGCTGTTGTCCTCTGTTAGGTTCCACTGCGTTCTGTTGCCATCATTACCTCCTGCCCACTTCTGCAGCCCTCCCAATCTAGGGCAAAGCAAGTTGTCCCTCTTGTAGAACCTGTAAAGCTTCATGGTATGCATTGCAAACCATCTCGAAACCATGCCAATTCTACAAGGAAGTGGCTGGCAGAGAAGAGGTGGAGCTAAACACACATAGGACTAATGATAACCTGGAGCAGGGGCTGAGGGCAGGCAGAGCAGATAGTTTAGCAGTTAATGGAGATAAACCCTGACTACTTTGCTGACATAGCTAAGGACTATGAACTAAACTGGACCATCTGGTTATTCCAAGCAGAAGTTAATGTGACTAGAGCAAATTTTACACTTTGCATGACAATGTAACGTCACCATAATGGAGTGTGCAACCTTTCTTCACCCAAAGACAGAGCTACATGTCCTTTTTTAATTAAGCAAGGGAAGTACTACAGCTTATTATTCGTGCTGTGAGGAAGCACAGCTTCCTCACTTGGGTGATCAGAGGTTGCCTGCCGCAGCATACCCTGGAAGTAAATGCCTAGGATCATACGTACCTTTTCAGTCAGTCCCTTCAGAGGAAACCAGTTTATTTCCTCTTTCTGCAAATAGGCTGCTGTGATCTTTCAAGGGGACTGGATTCAAGATCACCAGGGTGAAAGTACATAGATTTGCTAACAGGGCAGCAGCATTCATAGTTAGCAAGTACCATGCTGTCCACAACACACTTTCAGGGCTCATCAAGCAGTAGAGCAAACTCCAGTTATATCTCTGGGAATGTGGGGTTCTTACCTAAGATCTGAAATTTCCCTGTTGCCAGCCTTGTGTGCTGAATCCTTTCTAGGAGGCTCTCTGTAATTATTACTACAGCAAAGTTGAATTTCAGTGATAGTTGTGTATCCACCTCATTTTCTGTATGTTCATCACTGTACAGCTACATAGGCTTGACAAGATAAAGAGACTGATGAATGATGTCCAAGCACATGCAATGCATGTGACTGAAGCTGTGATGGGAGACCCAATTTTGCACAAGTATGCAGTACAGCGAAGGCAATTGCTGTGTGATGCATGCACAACACTGCGAAGTATTGGGTTCCACTCCTTTGGACATTGTGACAGCTTGTGGGAGTTCTTCAGCTCTCTAACTCAAAACCAGTACTTATAAACTTCACATGGGAAGGAAACCAAAGTTGAAAAACTAACTTTCAAAGCCACTACTCAACAATTACCTGCCCAGTCCAATCTGAGGGCCATCCTACATTCTTGTCACTCATAACAGTAGAGTGGTTTAAGCTAAGAATGCATTTAGTTAACAGTGTGCAAGATGGTAATGTGAGCTGTAGTCCCTGTCTCTGGATTTTCTACACTAAGGTCCAAATAGCAACTCACCTTGGTCAGGTTCGGATGTCCAAAACATGAAATGAACTTTCTTTGGTTGTAAAGTGTAATTCCGTATTTGCTTCACTGCTCTGCCCTCAGCTCATCATATATATGAGGTAGATTTATATGTATTTTTCTAACACAGCAGAATAAAGCAGCAAATACTTTCCATTGGGAATTAAATGAATTTGCAGCGTTGTGTTAGGTACAGGAATACTGTGGCTACTCAGTGAAGCAGCGACAAAGACACACGTACAGCACAGTATAACATACATATGTTGATGGTGCTTCACTCACCTCTGTCGGGTTGGAGCACTCATGGAGGATTTCCTAAAAACAAAACCAGGGAGGAGTCATTTCAGTATTCTATGAGCTGATCTGTTCTCCCATCTCTACAGGAAGGATATATAATCTTACTACGCTTGACATACTAAGGCACAAAGAACCATCATGCAACACTATATAAATACACATATACACGAAACACTATATACACACACAGGCAGCTACTTCTGAAGGAAGTCCCAACTCAAAGTCCCCAGGTCCCTCTATCTGACCTGTAGTTTTAATTTCTGTTCTTCATTAGGGACCTCCAGGAGATCTTCAAGGTCAATTTGTGGTTCAGGAGCTGCTGCCTCTGTTTCCTCTCGTAGCTAAAAAGAAAAAAAACAACCCATAGTTAACAAACCTTCAAACTTTAAGAACCCTGGAGGCCATCTTTAAAGAAGGGAGCAGCTTCTTCCTCCTTACTTTAAAGTTAACTAGTTGCATAGAACTGCTGCAAAGTTGAGGTCAAGATACAAGTCATCTCAAAATAAGGAGATGCTTATAAAGAGCACAGATTCCTGTCCCTCTCTGGTGTCTGCTACAGCTGCAGATCCTGATGTACACGTTCTTCATCTTTTCCCACCTCAACACTAGATACCTCTGCTCAGTGGGAAAACCCAGTTGACAGAAATCCAGTGGACTTAATCTTAGAGAAGTACAATTAATACAAGGAAATTAAGCTAAATACATTCACATAGGTGGGATTTATACTAAGGCTTTTTGCAGTAATGGAGAGAAAAACAATAAAGCTTTTGAGAGGCCTAACAATAATTTACCAGCTTTCTCTAACAGACATGAGAGGGGTATAGTAGTCTCCTTCAATGTAAAAGAAACCCCAAGCTTTGGTGATTGGAGTAATAATCTTATCATGCAGGGGAGTGTTAGCTGAAACAGTTGTAAAGTTGATCACAGATACATTTTAGGTCCACGTGTCCTTACCAGACTGTATAAAAAGCGGGCTGTGGTTTTCAATGGAATTGCAAAATAATCTTTGACAGTAGAACACTAGTGATATTTTAATAGTAATCAGAATAAGGATACTGACTAAACAACATAGTACCTGATTGCTGGGTAGCATTTATGGATGTGAGTGTAAAACATTGCACAGTAAAGGCAATACTTACGGAAAAAAAAAGAAACTTGTTCTCTGATACCACGCCAGAGACGAAGTAGAAAACCTTTGTTCAGCTCTGTAATGCAGCTGACCTGACAGTAAGTAATAAACCAGACTTAAATATATTGTACTGCAACCCATACAGCATTTCCTCTTACAAATAATAGTTACAATGTGAGTGTTTAGACCAGGTGTTGATCCAGCCTGAATTTGTCTCTGGCTAAGAAGCTGAAAAGGCAAGGAGAGTGAGAAAGAGTCGGAACCTATGGGCTTTTGGGTCCAAGTATGGATGGTGTTATGGCTTCCATGTGCAGGAAATCATCTTGAAAATTAAAATTGTCTCCTGGTTCTTAGTTTTGTTGCAAAAAGCCTCATGACAGTAAATAGTATAGCATTCAGGTTATCTGTATCAGGAGGCAATACCTGAACTAAACTTTACTGTAATTGAACTCACAGTGCTGTTCATTCTGGCTCTGGAGGTGGACTTTTCATCAGGGACTGTAGTGACAGGACAAGGGGCAATGGGTTTAAATTTAAACAGGGGAAGTTCAGGTTGGATATAAGGAAGAAGTTCATTACTGTGACGGTGGTGAGGCACTGGAACAGGTTGCCAAGGAAGCTGTGAATGCCCCATCCCTGGCAGTGTTCAAGGTCAGGTTGGACAGAGCCTTGGGTGACATGGTCTAGTGTGAGGTGTCCCTGCCCATGGCAGGGGGTTGGAA
>JAOEHX010053627.1:0-34618 GCA_025448015.1 Bolborhynchus lineola | reverse complement strand
TGGGTTTTCTTAAGTCTCTAAAATCTTAATGTAAGATTGCTGAGTCACTACTGCAAGTTAACATACTGCTAAGACTTGGCTGTGATAGGAAATGAGTTGTACAAGCCAGATTTCAGGAGATATGAAACCAATTTTGTCTACTCATTCATTCATCAGGTTTTCCGTGTTGGCATTTCCAAGGGACAGTAATTTATATACTGAAAAGCTAGTATGG
Organism: Bolborhynchus lineola; assembly: GCA_025448015.1. Classification (NCBI taxonomy): domain Eukaryota; kingdom Metazoa; phylum Chordata; class Aves; order Psittaciformes; family Psittacidae; genus Bolborhynchus; species Bolborhynchus lineola. The sequence goes on along the minus strand of JAOEHX010053627.1, from coordinate 34,404 downwards.
ATGTTCTGTTTTCTGCTGTTAACACTGACAGCTGTGTCTAGTGAGTGGCTAGGGAGGAACCTAATACTCAGAGTGCTACGACAAAAATGAAAGTCATCAAACAATGAGAAGACATTTGTCTCATCCATTTCAAAGCTGATTAAATGCTTATTATTAATATAGACATTTTAATAAAATATTTCTCCATTAGTAATGAGTGTTTCTCCATAAGTGATGCTCTTCTCTTTAGAGTAAATTAATAGGACCCTAGTAATAGAGGAGAGATCCTGACATATGGACAAGGAGAACAGGTTTTATTTTCTTATTACAGATACCACAAAGTGGTTGCTATTAGAGCTGCTGATGAAGCTGTTGATTTTTTTTTTCACTCAGATATTTCAAATCAAAAGTCTATATTTACATAGGATTTTCTGACTGAAAAATTTTATATTTTTTACAGAATGATTTGTTCCCTTTAACCCATAAATACCAAATGAAAATCAAGCCCACGGAGTACCAACCAAATGGTACTAAGTGATTTTGAAAATGACAATTCCTTTTTAAATTTGATGAAGAAAAAAGTCTGTTTCTCTGCTGTATGCACAGCAATGTGGAGAAGATGGTATCTGGCCATAGGAAAATTTTCATAAAGCCTTTTGATATTATTTAGGAACTGGTACAGAAATTTAGGTTTCTTTAACAAGCCACTCAAAGTTTCAGTAGATAACAATGACTTTAATGGGAGATTTTCAGAAATTAAGTTTTCTGCTTGTCTGTATCATCAACTTTTGAGCATAAGGAAGTAATTTTCAATGTTCACCTCCCTTTCCCCATAAAAAATAAAGCAGTAATTTTATTACTGTACTTAAAGTGGTTGTGTTGCTTAAATAGTTAACACAAACTGTGCAGATTCTAGGATTTAATGGCTGTGGAAGTATGATGTAATGTTGGTACAATTCATTTTCTTCCATAAAATCTTTGCTTTGTTAACCTACCTTTTCTTTACACTGCATAATCAAAGTTCTGGTAAGCTTCCAAGCTGTTCTTCCCCTCCAGACTTTCTCTTTCTTCTTACATTTTCATCTTTCTTCTTAAATGTTTTTCTAAGTAAAATGTTCAGTGAGCTTTTCATTTATGTTAATCTAGCTGCATTTATTTCGTTATTGTATTTAAAATAAAATCAGTATGAAATATGCCAAAACCTTCTCTTTAAATATTTGCCAGTTAAAAATGGATTCTGGTTGTGGAAAATGGACACAAAAAAAAAAAGTTCTGAATAAGAAGAAGTAAAGGCAAGAAATACTGCAAGATTCATACTAAGCTCACGTAATGGTGTCTGTGTTTTCTAGTGGAAAGGAGAGTGAGTGGGGACAAATTTTCTTTTCATTTTAAAATTAAAAGCATTTCACTTGATTTACATTAACAGTACTTGGGGATGAGCATCCCAGAGGTATTAATCTCAAGAACAAAAAGCAAAGTGGTTCAAAATGGGAGAATTCCCACAGCTGTTTTAAGCAGAGCTTTCTGTAGATTCCTGGCATGACTTTCGCTACAAGAGATTTACAAGTGACTTTAACAAACAAGCTTCTAGAGGAGAGAAACTCAGTAGTAGGATGAGGTCAGTGGAGTAAATATGTGTACTGACTTTATTAGTCCAGGCAGATGTGGGTTGTCTTTGCAGTGAGGCAGGAGTTTTCCCAGGCCTTTTAACACAAAGGTGGATGAAGTAAATTCAGCCAAGTTAGCTGGGTTGTCAGTGTGGAGACTGAATGCAGTTGAATGAAAAGATGAGGACTGCTAATAAAGGAAGGCAAAAAGCCAAGGTCTGAGGATGAAGAGCTACAACAGAGCCTGGAGAGATGTGAAGGAAGCAGCACAGTGATAGAGAGATTGGACGTGAATGATTCAAAGGGGAAGTGGTATGTGTTGAAAGGAATGAGGCGGGAAACAAGTGAAAGGGTGGAAATTTGCCTTAGGAAGTATTATCTCTTCCTCTAATGCAGGAGGATTGATCGGAACAGGGTCTTAATCCCTACTTTAAAATATTTTAAGGTGCCTTTTAGAGTAAATAGAAGGGTATGAAGAACTTCCACCTGCAGGGTAGCATGTGAGTCACTTTGTTAGCTCCTCTGGCAGGAGAGGATTTGCTCTGACATCAGGGTGATGCTTGGTGACTGCCGAGCACCATTTGTATGTCACTCCTCCGTACTTAGTTACCAACGGGCTGTCATAGACTCTGCCACTGGGAGTGTGTTGGAGGATTTGATCATCTGTGTCCCAAGTTCTTTTTTCTGAATATGTTGCACATCATCATGGCTGTGTCTGTGAAAGAGGGACAGATATTTTTACCTGTGTTGGCCAGTGATAATCACTGTTTGAAAAAAATATTGATGTTTCCTTTTGTTTTCTTCAAGCAGATGGGCAGAAGAAGGTTCAAGAGGAATTTGACATAGACATGGATGCACCAGAGACAGAGCGGGCGGCTGTGGCGATACAGTCCCAGTTCAGAAAGTTCCAGAAGAAAAAAGCGGGGTCTCAGTCTTAGTAGCTACCTCACAGCTTAAAACAAAGTAATCTGAAATGATTTATCGATAAAATCAGAAATAACACAAAGATGCATGTACAGAAATTATCAATATTTAAACCTCCATTGGCAGATAACAAACCGTAAACTTGTGTGTGACTTCATCCCAGATGTTTCACGCCCATTATCCTCTGTAACTCACCACTTTACTTGATGTTGTAATAAAAAGTTAGGGTGAAGTAATTAAAGTGTCTGCCTTCATCTGTCTTTTCATATTAATTCCGCAACCACAGAGTTACAAATTAGCCCAGCCCAGATGCCTTTTTTCCTCTTCACGTAAAGCTTGGGGACATAAACAACACCGTATGTTACAAGGTTTGAGAGCGTGCATCTCAGCCTAGCTTACCTCATTCGGAGAATTCCAGCTGCCAGCCAAATGTGACAATGAAATTGCTTTCTTATAATGAGCTGAAAGTAAAAAGTTGCAAACAGAAGGTGGCATGAGGAGAAGAGGTGTAGGAAGCACTGAGCAGTCTATTTTTGTCTAACGATTATGCCAATAAAGTGGCTTAAGTGAAAAAATGGTCCCTATCCTTCTTCTTTGCATGGTAACATTCAGAATTACCCAACTTGGACCATGTTAAGGAAAACCAGAAGTCAGGCACAAAATACAAAACCCAATGCCAGAAACCTTTGGAAAGTTGGGGTGTTTTTTTTGATGTTTTTTTTTAATTTGTAAGAATAGAAATTGACCCTACAAATGCTGATGCAGCTTTTTACTCTCTACATAGTCAATAACTGTTTCTATGCCATCTCTCTCTTTTAGAGAGTTTTTGATGTGCAAATCACAACAAGTTCCATTTATCCATTTATTCTGGATTCAACATTATATGAGCCCTTATTTTATCACTGTATTAGCCCAGTTTCTAATTAACAAAATGCATCCACAATGATGTCTTTCCTATAATGGGAAGCATTTCTATTTTCTCTCTGTTGTAAAACAGGAACAGACTAGTTTCAGACTAGGTCTAAGTAAAGGTCTTGCCTGGCTTCGGACCTGATCAGGCTGCACGTATAGTGCATGAGGAAGGTTTAAACAAGTACCTTACACTCAGAAAAAGGATCTATTTAGACTGAGCAAGGGGGACATGCACTACACAGAGATGTATCAAAAAATCTCATCCTCTTCTTGCCTTCATCGGAAGATTTAGGGGTTTCAGAAGGTATCTTTGTCTCTAGGGAAATCAGAGAGAGAAACGTTTTCTGGCAACTGGTGTTTGCAGTGGTTCTCCAAGAAGGGAGTGTGAGCCTTACCTCCAGGTTGACAGATGCAGGCATGTTGAGTAGGGACAGCCTGCCTGCCTGCCTGCCTTTAACTGGGCAATCTGGAGCTGGGACTACTTCAGCTGTGAGAGATGCAGGTATAATTCTCAGCTTTGCCTAGAGGGATTCATTTCTTCCTCTCCCACCTTCCACAGAAGTATTCTGATCACCAGGGCAAAAGACACATGTATTGTTAGTGCCCTTGTGTGAAACAGCTGCAACCAAGTGATTGTAATAGAGGGAAGGAAGGGTCTCACCCTGGTGGCGGTCGCTTCCCATGAGAGCCCACCATAGCAGCAATATTGAAGGGGTGTAGAGCTGTGAGGGAAACAGGACTACAAAGGGAAGGCCCTCAGCCTTACACAGGTACTGGGCAACAAATTAGAGAGGAGCCAAAACCTGATGGTGGTGGTGGGAGCTCTGGGTCTGTGCTGGTTAGGAAGAGCCCTCGGAGATGTTGAGCAGAGGAAACGTTATGGATCCTGTGGGTGATGCAGAAAGCCAGTGCAAAGATCTGTGAGGTGTTTAATAAGCACAGCAAAACTGGGTGGGAATGGACAGGTATCTTTAGACCTTAGTTTGAGGACAACGATCTAAATGCTGCCCTGACCCTGTCTTAGGAACCTGTGTCTGGGCTAGGTCCTGGTCCTATGTATGTCATACCCACATATCACCTGCAAAGTCAGAATTCTCCAAGCTGCTGCTCAGCGCTTTCCCTCTAAGAACACATTTTAGCAGCACTGTTTCTGTGCATTTAGGAATTTCACAAATTAAGCCTCAAATAACACTGCTACCGTGCTCCAAGTGTGGTTTGTTGAGGCCCACAATTCCCCACTTGCCTTTCACAGAGGTTGCTCACCATATAATAATTACCTTGGCATAATAATTTAAAAATTGTGATGGGTTTGGATTGTGTTGGTGCCTTTTTGTTTAGGTGAACGTATATCTGTAATAAAGGACTGCATTTGTGTTCTGCATTATGTCATTTGAAATAGCATGAGCTCTGTAATGGCTACTTAATTGAATAAAAACTATGGGTAAGCACTAGGCTTTTATATTTGATCTGACATTCCTTGGTCTTCAATTTCCTACACAACGGGAATAATCATATGCTTGGGACACAGAGAAAACACTTACATTATTGAAGCACAGCAACAAGGGCTGTTAGTAAAGGAATTATGGCTCTTTCAGCAGCAAGGCTATTATTTAATGTGAGGTTCAGAGTGCACCTTTTGCACACATAGTCGTAATATACAGTGAAACATAATGAGGAAACAGTGAACTGGCATGGAATTTGGATTAATTGTGCCTGCCCCTGTCAGAAAATTTCCTCTGTATGAAAATGGGTTTGCATCACAGATTCATGTTCCTGAGAGAGGAGAGCTTTCTCCATCCTGAGTTGCTTTTTATTGATCCTTTGTTCATATCCATGGTGGCAGGTTTTAATTTCCTTCCTTACCACTAACTCATGCTTTTCAAACACCTGTCTGGATGCTGCTGAGGTGAGGAAGAGTTTGATTTAAACAAGAACTTCATTATGATGTGCAAAAGAGGACACTTAAACATTCTAGGTGTTATGTGGGTCTTTTGACTTCTATACACTCACTGAACTCTGTAGTTAATTGTAGTTAACTGGTACTCCTAGCTAGTACCAAGCCATAGAAAGAAACTTTTAAGATAGGTTGATATCTGGGCTGATAAACCAAAAGTTCCCATAGGTGACATGAAAGATTAATCAGAGCAGTTGATTTTGCAGAGAAGAGGGATTATCACTCCCACCGCATACGCCCACACCCTCCCCAGACACATCCATACTGCTTCTGCTCCAAATTACTGTCAGATTATCCCAGAAGAGAATAACCTACAGTTGAATGATCAGAACAATTGCCTGAGTCTTAGAAATCCTTTTTTCACATCGTTACCTGGACCATAAAATAACCTGTAGAAGTAAACAGCAAAGAAGACTATTAGGAGTAAAGAAACAACATCAGAATGCACAAGCATACCTAAATGAGGAAAGCAGTAAAAGAAGTGAATTCTGTCAAGATAAACAGACAAAGACAAGCCAAAGCCAACCTCTGGTTTGATGAATGTACAGACTTATAAATGAAACTCACTCCTCAGGCTGGTAGCCTAGTGAAGAAATTTGTGGAAGCAGAGGTCTTGCAGAAAGAATTGAATCTTGCATTAATGCCCAGAGCAGGGTCTTTTTTGCAATACCTCAGCCTGAGGAATTCATTACCAAACTTAAATATCAGTAGAAGAGAATGGAGTAACCTGGCAAAATTAGTAACAGCAGATTGCCAGGACTGGATCACCCATGTGTTGTACCAAGCAGGCACCTTGTTCAACCCATTGCTTGTTGTGGCCTAAATTCCAGAGGAACAGGGAAAATCAGTTAGTTTGGAAAAAGCTCTAGGAGTATTCCAAGATTTACAAAGACTTTCTTCATGAGGTAGCTCGAGAGGAACTATGATATGACATAATACAACCATAATACATCAACGCCAGCCTGACAGCAGCTGTGATTCACAAATCTGACAGCAGTTGCTAATGGAGTAAATAGGTGGGTAATGGTAACCCAGGTGCATCCAGATTTTTAAGCAGGACTCTTGTGATTGGCTCTTAGAGAAGATAAACAGTCAGGGAACAAATGGTCAGGTCCTGTTGCACAAAAACACCTAGTTACTGGTCAGGAGCCAGAAGAATGGGAATGACATGTCTGGCTCTCGCAGAAGAGGAGTGTCAGCAGTGGGACTCCAATGGCATCTATGTTGTGCGACATTATTAAAAATCACCTGAAAAGAAAGATGATGGAACATCAGGTGACAAATTGTCATATGGGTGCTTTGTACATAAAAATCCCATTCTTTGCTCCTTAGTTTTACAGAAGGGGTCTGTCCCTCCATGTATCCCAGTGCTCCTCCCAGGGAGGAGAGAGGGATGCAGATAGCTTCTGGTCATGTGTGTGGAGGTCAGAGGACTCATGGAAGCAAATGACATTTCCCTCCCCTGGCTTATTTACCCTCAGTCACCCAAGCTGGACTACAACACATGTCAGTGCTGCCCCAGAGAAGTGGTGGATTCCCAACTCTGGAAGCTTTTAAGATTTGCCTGGACAGGATGCTGGGATATCTAGTCTAGGTCATGCTTTGCCTAGAAATGTTGGACTAGAAGATCCTTGAGGTCTTCCAGTCTGGTATTCTATGATTCTATGATTCAGTGCTGTGCTTTGAGCCCAAGAAATTGGCAGGATTCCCCAGGTGGATCCAGGGTGAGTGCAGCAGGGCTCCTGTGGGATTCCTTATGGCAGAGTGTACCCACTGGGCTGCCCACTGGAATCGAGCATCTGCTCTGTCATCTGCTGCACTCCTGGTGCAATGCCTCAGCCTGCAGCCTGCTTGAAGTTGCTCCAAAGCACCCTGGCTGACCATAGCAGCCCAAATATGTGAATATGAAGGCATCTGCCTGAGCACACAGTGGAGGTGGATGGCTGGAAGAGGACCCTCTGAACAGCAGAGGAGCACAGCTGGGAAGGGAAAGCGCTGCTGAAACTTACTGAGCCATCCAAAGATTTCTCCTCAGCTTAGGTAATTGACTCCTGGCAACCTACCTGTTTCAGGGTTCATGACTCAAACAAGCACAGTCTGTCTGGCATTAAACTTGCCACTGCCAGGAGGTGTTCATGCAGCCCACTGAATCCTATCTATCACCTGGTGCTACCCAGACAGTGGTCCAAAACCCACTGGATCCTGCGGAAAGTCACAGTAGAGCTGAGACATTGCCAGCTGCCATGGTTCTTGTTCCCCTGCCTCAGATAGCCAGCTGGACCATGTCATGGTTTCTCCTTCATGAAAACCAAAGCTTGAGGGTTGTGTGGAAGAGCAAGGACATGACAAGGTGGTGTAACAGCCTGTGTTTGGGACATGGCTGTAACACACATCTAGCCCTCAGTGGTGGAGCTCTGATGTAGGAGTAACCAGAGTCCTCTGCCTCTGAGAGGAGTCTTGGGTGCCCTCTACTACCCCCAGTCATTACCTGCCAGCTCCCATTTTAGACCTGGCAGCTGACTGTGGAAACTTCCAAAATAAAGAGCCAACAGTTTGGCTGGGATTTTATTTTGAAGGCCAATGTGGAGTAAAGAGCTTAATGTTTCTTTAAGACCCACAGGCTAGCAGATGTCTTGCAGCAAGCAGAAGCTTCCTAAGGTGTCTCTTGACAGTCAGCAGTTTGCTGTGATGCTGCGAGAGATGCTCTGGTCCTTGCATCATCTCAGTGCCATAGTGCATGGCGCTGCAGAAATGCCTTTATATCTGTTACTGGCTATTTACCATTCACCTAATTTTTGACCTGATCTTAAATCTTCTTGAATGTGGTTATCACAATGAGGTTGTCACTGGACAGCTTGGACTGACTGATTATTTACTTGCAAATAGTATGACAAACCTCAGATTTTAATTATGGTTTAACCTAAATTAAATATTCTTTGTTTTTCAGTATCAGCTCTGTATATATGTTCAAAACCTGATGACAAAAAAGAAAAAGAGAGTGTATTATTGGATTAAATTGATATTTAGACATCTATCTCCTGTATATATTTAAATGCAGATATCCTTCCCGGTCTGAAATTAGCAGGCTTGTGTTGATCTATATGATCAAGACAATCTTCACAGTGAAAAGATCAAGGAACTTACCTTACAAAATGATGCCATGCCACTTCTAGTCCATTAAAGTCTAGTCAGGAATGGGTTATTTAGCTCGACTCTCATAATGTGGCAGTGATTTTTTGCTAATTTTTTTTAATCCCTAAACTCTCCCTGACAGATGGTCTCCTGCCTTTTAGTATCTCTAGCGATGATGAGGCTAAAACCTTCCTTGGCAGCTTGCTCTATGGCTGAACTTTTCTGAAAGCTGTAAAGGTTCGGTTGTACTTAACCTAAATCCTCCCTTCTGCCATTTAGATTAATTTGTTCCAGACCAGCTATACCCAGTTCCCTGATCTTATCTCATAGGTCTCCTGTTCCAATCCCTTTAATCATTTTTTGTTATTCTCTTTTGAATTCTGCCAATTTATCTGTTGCCTGAAATGAAATGTAGACATCCAGATGAAACGCAACCAGTGCCAAGCACAGCAGCATAATTATCTTGACTATATTACAAATGAAGATCTCCTTACCACAAATTTACATGGCTTTTGGCATTTTTTGTGACAGCATTATTTTGTTGGCTTAGAGTCAGAACATAATTTTTCCATGAATATGGAGCCTCTGCAGTCTCTCTCTCTAGTCAGTAATTCCCCCTTCTTTTCTACAAGAGACTATGTTGGCTGTAAACCACATTTCTTAATTTTATAGTCCCACTGCACCTCTGCAATATCGGGATGATAAAGAAATCCAGATAAATGTCTTTATCTGCAGGTTTTGGCCTCCAAATTGATAAGGAGTTGTATTTGGTTCAGATTTTTTTGAGTGCTTTCTGCTTTCCTATTTCTATATTATTACAGTCAAGTGCAGAAGCTTCAAAAATCTCTAAATCAACCCTTTTTTGACACTCAGAAAAGATTTCAATGATTTTATTCTTTAAAGTTATCTTGCCTTTAGTTGTGATGATTAATTATTTGTTAAGAAAAATCTGAATATCCACACCTAAAAATAGCTCTTAAAATAAGCCTGAGGACTCTTGCCTCTTTTCAGTGTGTTGTGATTTAATGGTCTTCACAAAGGCCAAACCAACATTATTACTCACATTCGGTAGTAGTTTCTACCATAAATAGTCCCACTGAAGTCTTCAGGACTAATGCGACAGAAGGAGGGTATGTGAGGGGATGATCTCTTGGCCTCATGAAGTACACAAAGAATAGTTACTTTCTGCACTTAGTTTACAGCTGTTGGCAATACAATATCTCCATTTTTCTTTAACCACTGTAATTTCTTCTTGGAAACCAAGTCCACATTTAAGATAGTGAATGATAAAAAAAAAAAAATAACCACAAGATGGTGGCAATGATTAATATCAACAACAACAACAACTACAGCAAGGGGAAAATCGCAAAAGACTGGCATTTCTCCCAAACACATAAAAATAGTCCAGATCACATACACAAGCCACAGTGACACAGTTCTTTGTGTGGCATGGGGATAACTATAATCCTCTTCCTGGTGTGGCCGAGCTCAGTTGTTGTGGTGACAGCAAATTGGCACTTCTCAGCATCAGAGACCTTGCTGGTCACATCCCTGCTTTCCTCTGCCCCTGCTCGTGGTTGGTGCCATCCCACTTTCCACGCTCCTGCGCAGGTGGTGCAGTACTGCCCGCAAGCCAGATGTGGGAAATGTGTCTGGTCCCCACTTTAATATCACATGGAAGTACAGGGGTCCCCTTTGTAGGACTATGTTTTGTTTGTTTTAAATCTCTGATTATCAGATTAAGACAAAACTCAGCCCTGTCCTGCACAGCCTTGAGGTGACATTTGCTTGCAGGGTAATTTGTTAGCTGATGGAAACACACATCTGCCTGCCTGACAGGGCAGCTGACTGGCCTGAACTGGCAAACCTCATTTCCAAAAGTCCAGGCATCCCAAAAATAAGCATCAACATTAGACCTTTTAATTGATAAGGCAGAGGTGGAGGAGACAACACACTCCCCTAAAGCTTGAGGTGGTCCCAGCACTGGGTTCTGCTTGTCAGGCTCCAGCAAGTGGGGAAGAGGACAAAGTGGACACACTGGTGGGAGACGGACTCAGAGCATGGGAGCAGAAGAGAGTAAAGGTGATTGATGTAGTGGAAAGGGAAGGGTTATGGGAAAGATGAGGGGACATGCATAATGATAGTGCACTAAGGAGGAGGCATAGGGTGTGGGTAGGGAATTTCAGTAAGAAGAGTGGGTGGAGGGGGAGCAGTAGCAGGGAAGGGAGGCAATTGCCTGATGCTGAAGAGCTGGAGCGTTTCATTTCCCACTCACTCTTTTTCTGATATAATGAATTACTTAGATATTTCCCATTCAGTTATGTAAAACTAAACACTGTAGCATTGTCTTTAGAGGATACCTGGGCAACATCGCAAGCGCTGAGGCATTGCAATGTGTTCAAGTTATGCAAGGCAATTGGCAGGCATTTAGGGATCACAGCTGTGCTGTGTAAACTCTGTCTTGGAGTTCAAAATAAAAATGTCAATATTTGATCGGTATTCCTGTAGTTTGCCCTCTAGACTTTCCCTGACACATGGTAACTACAGTCTCTGGCGATCACATGAAACCTCTCCTGCATCTAGGGCTTAAAAAGTGAAGAGGGAGACAACATATTTGGAGAATTTAAAATCACTGTTAAAAGAGAAAGCAATTCTATTTCAGAGGAATTATTCTGCCATCAATATTCCTCTGACCATGGAGGGTTTTCTTTACAACGGGTAAGTTAACAACTGGTTTTATCTGGTAAATTAAAATGAACAAAATACGATTTGGAAGTAGGTAAACACAGAAGTCATTTTCCACCCTGCATTAGCTCACATCTCAGTGGATATTAGGCCTGCATTTATTGAAAGATAGCTTATTGCCTTGGACATTGGGATTTTAATAGAATGCAATACAAACTCCAGTTTATTGACAACTGCTGAGAAGCAGAAAGATGAATGATTAGCTTCTCTATTTCTTCTCTTTTTCATATTGCTGTGTAAATGCACACAAGGGAAAGGCATGCATTATGCATCATATTCTATATACTTTTCAACAAAAGAAATGATTGTTGCGTAGTTAAAGAAGTGCTGTCCACTACTGTAAGCTTTTCTTGCCATCACAGTTACCTACATTTATTCTGTACATGAGTTATCACCCATCATCTGAATTAAAAGTCCATTATAGTAATTCTGTGCTACACATTGAAATTGCAGTCCTGCAAGCTTTGTAGTCAATAAGACTTATTTAAATAAGCAATTTTCAATATTATTTATAGTTTGTAGCTGCCAAAGCTTCATGGACTAGCAACAAAGAACAAAGTAACAGTGTAAAAGTAAAAAGAGTAAAGGAAATCTAGTGAGAAGGGAAATTCTCTTGATGACGTTTTTGCCTGCATAGAAGCAGACCATTCTCCTCTGAGGAAGCATACACAAAATGATGAACATTCCTTTTTGATCGGCACAGCATCCCCTAAGTGCCAGTGCACGGTCAGAGCTCTGGCTCACACCAGAGATGTGCAGCTGCTACACAGGAAAGCAGGCACTGGAGAACAGTTGTGCCTGTGCCAACATGACTTATGCTTTATTTCTGCCCTTGAATTGTATTTGCATCGCGTACCACCTCACTGCGCAAGCAGCTCAGCAGCGTGGAGCAGGAGGCTGGGCTGCAGGACTGCAGCACAAGGGAGGATATGCTGAAGAAAGGTGAGATAAAACTCAGATCTTCTTCCCCACTGCTGGTACCGAAAGTTATCACCTCAAAATTTATCACTCCATGTCTGTCTGAGAGTCTTCTAAAACAGCCTACCCACAGCCTGCTCTTGCTTGGTGGATGCAGGCATGGGTGGGCATCCCATGGGCACCTTTGGTGAGGTTTATTGTGTTCCCAGACAACAAGACCTAAGGGATAATAAAAAAGGCCTCAAAGTATGTGTGCATGGGGAAGCACTGCTTCATTTGAAAGGATATTCATCAGACAAACTTGAAGACATCACCCAGTGCCCTTTGCAATTCACAATGCTGCAGAGCAGCAGCTCGCTCGCTGATTCTGAAATGTCCTCACTCTCTGCCTTGAAATAGCAAATGATATGTAGGAGATGGATGTAAGACTTGCAAAACACCACTGAAAAATTATTTGCATCTCAGGAATACAAAATCAGATGGCCGAGGAAGACACATTATCACAGAAAGTTGATTTCTCAGCTGCTGTATTTCAGGGAGTGCCTTAGCTGTTGTGGCATGAACTGGCACATGCTTGTGTTGCTTTTAATCTGCCCTAGCAACCAAATTTCACTCTCTTGACTTTCCTGCTGCTTCTTGCTAAAACACTCCCAGACGAATAGCTTTTCTGTTGATACACTACAGATAAGGCTTGATTGGGTTGCTGGAGTCAACACTATTATTTTTAGACAATAGGCTGAGGCCTCTGATTCAAATCAAATTTAAAAGGTTACTTCTGTTTGTACACTTTAGGCTACGTTATTTCCTTTTGTGAATCCAGTTTCACATGCTCTGTCAGCAGCAATATTCTTTAGATGAGACGATTATCAAGGCCAGTTAATTGCCTTTGCTTGTCTCTTCTCTGACATAAAATAACCTGTTGCTCTCCACTGAAAAATATCTTATCTCTTGGCAGTTAGGAACACTTATATTAATGAACTTGAGAGTTAAGTATTGCAAAGGCTACTTCCTATTCTGATAATTTCTGGAAAAGCAATCAGTTTTGTTCTCTCCCTACAACACCAGTTGAATTACAACAAAAACAAGACTTGCCAAGCTTATGTAAAGCTGGATCACACTTCAGACTGTATTTTTGTGCCTTCTTAGGTTTACTGAAGTCCCAGAGGATGAAATTTGCAAAAGCAAGTACCATTTAAAGTCATTGGCACTTATGCACTTTAATCTCCTGGGTGCTTTTTCAAATCCTTCACAGCCTGTGTAAATGTGCTATATTCAACTGCAGCAATTCCATGATGGATGAGGTTTCTGCCAAGCAGAGAAGTTTAGCAACATCTCTCTTCATAGTGAATCTCACTGTTACTAACAAGCTCTCACCTAAAGCAAAATAAATCTGACTTAATTTGCACCCTCTTCCAGTTATTAGCCATCCATTTATAAACATAGCTGCAGTGACATCTGATTGTTTCTTGTTATGTCTGTCAAAAATAAAAATAACAAATTCTGTCTCGTTACTTATCTGCATCTATTAGCAGTTGTGCAAGATTTGCGTGCAAAGAGATTTTTAAGAACCAATCTTATGAAACCGGTATTTTCTTCACTACAGTTTGACTTAATCTCAAACCTGCTCTGCTTTTTGAGAGCAGTGGTGCCTGTAATTCCTGGCAGGTGCAATAGTATTGCTGAGAAACAGCTACTACAGACATCTTTCTGGGGCTGCAAAGTGGAAGAAGAATGTCAGGTGTCTGAATTCATCAGGGGAAGAGTTCAGCAGCCTGCTCATCTTCATGCCTGTGAATGTGCTCTTGTGAGCTTCTTGTTGCTATTTCTGCTGCATTAGATATGGCTGAACTTGAGAAGGGAGCACATCCTTTTCAGCTTCTGCAGTTACATGGGACATATCTGCTCAGCAGAGTCCAGCTTTAATCTGGAGAAACAGGACCTTTTCTGGTGTAGAAATTCCTTTTATTGGAGGGCAAACCAAGCCAACTTTTTGTCTATTTAGATCATGCCATAAGCCTCAAAGGCTGCAGCAAGCCACCTTCCAAAACATCCTTGAAAGTATCCAGCCTATTTCTCCCATCAAAAAAGATTCTGCTTGAGATAGAGAGGAGTTTATCCCTTTCTCAGATAGAGTTGATCCAATCCATTACTCCTTCACTATTTATATAGCATCTACATTCACTACTGCAGTGCTTATGTTAGAAATGCTTATGTGATACCAGATGTAAATAGTTAATAGACTGGAAAGTCACAGTTAATGGAGACTTGGAAACACATCTAATAAATCCCACAGCAACAGAGGCCAGGCCTTAGAGGTGGACTTCTTGCAAACCAGTTTTTACCAAACTTGGAAAAAAATGGGAAATTTGTAAACTATACTGAAGACATAACTTTAAATGAGGACATGAGGCTGTTAATTGTATAACCAAGGATATTTGTGACTTCCCTTCATGGTGGTGTAGGGCTTTTCATTCTACAGTCAAAAATCTATTGGAAATTGTCAGTAGGAAACTAATAACTCTTATAGAATCTTTCTTCCTCTGACCTGAAAAGAAAGAAAAAAAGAGCTCATTGCTACAGTCTGGCTTCTTTGATTAACAGCACCAAATATTTTAGATAAATCTGTTTCTTGCCTGCGTACAATCAACCAAGTTAACTGATCAAAGTGAGACTCTTTCTAAACACACTGTTCAGCAGAATAACCATACTGTCCTCCCATTTAGTGCAACATGAGAGCTCTGTTCAGCTGAAATTTTAGAGAAGTGTACTACACCTCTGCTACCTATCTTGGTAACAGCTGCATTGTTAAAATAAGAAGTAAATCTCAAACTCTGGGCTTAAAAGTTCTCTTTTCTTTTTTTATTATTTTTCATTTTATTTTTTTACTTTAGGTTTTGGTTTGTTTGGGTTTTTTTTTTTTGGGGTTTTTTAGGGTGGTTTCTTTTGTGTGTGTGTTTGTCTGTTTGGGGGTTTAGTTGGTTTTTTTATGGATAGTTTCCATAGTCCTGTAGAAGGCACTATTTCTCCTGGAACAAATAAGGCCCTACGTTTTAAAACTTTGTTGACATATTGATGGACGATTGTCTTTGTACTCCAGTAATGGAACAATTTAAGCAGTTGTGATTTTTTCTGGGCACTGGGCTATAACTGTACTCTTTTCAAACTGTTATACTTTGTGAGTTTAGAGTGAGGAGAAAGACAAGTGTAGTAGCTTTTCTTAGCTATGGTATTTAACTTCAGACCTTGCATGATTATCTAATTAAGTTCATTAACTAAACTGTCAGTCAGGGAACAGATTATTTTCAGCTCTTTTCTGTTGACAAAAGATCAATATAAATAGGTGCTAGATGTTTCTGGCCAGCACATCCAACTGTTTAGCTGTACATATTGGGGCTGTTCAAATTGGGGCTGTTCAGCCTGGAGAAGAAAAAGCTGTGTGGAGACCTCATAGCAGCCTTCCAGTACCTGAAGGAGGCCTGCAAGGATAAATAGAATCATAGAATGTTTTTGGGTCGGGAACAGGTTGCACAAGGAATTTATGGATGCCCCATTGCTGGAAGTGTTCAAGGTCAGGTTGGACAGAGCCTTAGGCAACATGGTCTAGTGGAAGCTGTCCCTGCCCATATTGGGGGGGGTTGGAATTGTATGATCTTAAGGTCCCTTTCTACTGAAACCATTCTACGATAGCCCATGTGGGTACAAACACATGCACATTTTAAGAATTCTGGAAGACAAAACATTGAAATCTGATATTTTGATGTGTACAAAATCTGCATTGCATGTAAGATGTCTAATATTCCCTTATGCGCAAGTGTTTGGTTCTTTCAAAAGTGTGTGCATGACCTTTAAAAGAAATTACTCTTTGGAGAACCTTCTTGAGTGGGTTATTTCTGCTTTACAAATGTAGCTTAGTTCAAGGTCCAGGGGAAACTAATGGGAAGTATATTCACCAAGCAGTCATTTTCTCTAATTGAATTCCTGGAGAGGAATATCTAGAGGAACTGGTGGCTGATCAGGTTGCCTTGGAATCTAGCTAGGGAGAAATGAGTGACAGAGTTCTTTGGCAAGACAGGTAGTGCCATTCTAGGGTGAATATAAGAGACAGCATAAAAAATCAGCAACCCTTTGGAGAAGCATGCTTCCCTTAGC
This sequence comes from Bolborhynchus lineola, assembly GCA_025448015.1. Classification (NCBI taxonomy): domain Eukaryota; kingdom Metazoa; phylum Chordata; class Aves; order Psittaciformes; family Psittacidae; genus Bolborhynchus; species Bolborhynchus lineola. The sequence continues at coordinate 18,084 of JAOEHX010053627.1, read as the reverse complement.
TTTCCAGGCTTTTTTTTTTTTTTTCTTTTTCTGAATTTTCCTTCGGCTGTGACATGTAAAATTCAATTATTAGGAACTTTACTTTCTTGTTTAAGATATTATGTAAGTTCAGTGTAACTGTAATGCGTATTTGTATTTCATAATCATTTCTTGAAACTTCTTTGCATGTGTGAGCGAAGCTCAAGCCTTAAGGGATTTAATATTTAGCATATTTCTGCAATCTGGCAAGGTTGTCTTTCTGCTGATATGTTTGAGTTAGGAATTTACACAGTAAATGCCATAACTATTAAGAGTGAGAGAAAGCTAGAATTCTGAAAAATGAAGACATTTAAAAATAGAACCTGACCTTCTCTAAAGCAGTATTCCTGATGCCCTCTACAACATCCATGTACCCTTCTCTTAATATTTCAGTTCCCATCATACATGGTACAAACAAACATAAATCTATCAGAAGTTTCAACCTTTTGCAAACATCTACAGTTTTCAAAGTCACCTTTTTCCTTCCTTCAGAAACTGTAATTCCAACAATGATTAAAAATTTTCTTCTCAGAAATCAGAACATGGATTCAGCTATTTGAGAACAAATGTGCAGCAGAGAATTAAATAATTTCGCATATTTACTTTAAAGAATAGTTACTGTTATGAACAAGTAGTCTATCATCTGTTCTTTGTTGTAATTTAACTTTCAGCTAATGAATGATGTCAAACTTCAGCATATACAGAAGATTGTTCTAATTTTAAGATTGTCATAGTTTTCAGCATTAAAAATACAGCATTCACCCATCTACCTCTTCACCATCTCTAAGAGGCTTAAGAATTACAACTTAGCAAATATAAACTAATACTAAAAAGTCTTTTGTTATACCTGCAGAACATCTTTAGTTTCTTTGTTCTTTCCTGTGCTGAGCTAAGTACTCTGTGCCTCAAAAATTCCCAGTTGTCAAGGCTAAAATGAGTAATCTGCTAGTGGAGAGGGAAAGGTGATGAAAACCTCCTGTCCTAGAGGCTTTAGAGTTGAACTGATGTCATAGGGGGAGCATGTTTGCTGTTTCTGCAGTATATGAACTAAGCAAGCATCAGCATCCAGTAATTCTCTTTTCTATTACTTTAAAGGCAGAGTGATTGCTTCAAAGTCAATTTCAGAGTCACCAGTTGCACATCATGATATGTTGACCAGACAGCTTTATGGTAGTATATTACATACATTTACAAACAATGCAAATGATTCACTTCAATCTTGAAAATATTTATGCCGATTTGTTCCTTTTTCAACTAGTAGCACACCAGGAGACAAACTTCAGAAGTATTTTGGTACTGCTTTAGCTTAAGTCATCAGTGGCCACAGAAAAACAAGTTCCACTTCTTTCAACAGGTCTTTGCTAAACTCTGCAGCTGAAAAAGGAGCTGATATTTTGCTAATAATGCATGAAATGCACTTGCTATCAAGGTCTATCTTTTTAATGTGTGAAAAGTCTTGGAAAGCAACCTTTTGTCATTGTTTAATTGCTGATGAGAGCAAGCATACACTATGTGATGCTGGACTTTTATGCTACAACAGACATAATGCCTTCCATAGTCCCACATTTCTAAACAACAAAAATGGTTTTTAAATCATTCTCAGAAGCTATGCTAGATCTATAATGATAAAGTGCTCTGCAGGCTGCCTTGCAATTAGCCACTGTGTTTCAATACCATGCTAAGAAACTGGAAATGGCTCCAGCTGAAGCTGCACTAAATCTCATGTTTATTCTCACCTCTGCCATGCAAAATCATCCATGTACTCATTGCAGAATGTGCAGTGCCTTTTCTTCTTTTTGGAGGTGCAGTTTGCCTTATTGATGGACCTTTACTACTGTAGTTAACTTTTATAGTCACAGTGCATGAAAGAATGTAGTTTGACCAGCTGATATAAATAAATACTAATTTCAAAATTAAACTGTGGTTCTGCTGACTGTTCTGCTTCCCTTGTGTGTTGGACTAACAAATGGCTCCAGATGCTTTGCCACATACAGCTACTATTTATTGCCTGAAAAAAAAATCATGGAATAAACTGATCATCAAACACTAAGCTACAGTAAAATAACAGAGCAATCCTCACTGAGCCTGCCAGGATAAAGCTAGATATTTAAGAAAACTGCATTCTTCTGGAAGAGAATTAAAGTTTTTGCTCTTTAGAGTTGCAGTTCTCCTTGTGGCTGAAGGCACATTCATATAAATGACATGAAAAACTGAAGACCCTTTGGTGGTAAAGTGCAAATTTGTGTTAATGACATTTTTAGGATTTATTCTCAAGCACCAGCATCATCTGGGGAAGCAAAGGAGCATATGGTAGCCAGCTTAGCCACTCAGAAGCTGGTGGCAGGCCGGAGAAGTTCTCACCATCACTCCTTGGATAGTCCTAGGTCTTTGGCTTTGCCCTTCTATAGCTTGTCTCCCAGTCTTTCATCAACTACAGCCTCAGCAGTAGGGTATGGCAGAGGCCCCAGCAGCTTGATCTCTCCTCTTTGAGGTAGTGGAGCCTGGATAACATTTTGCTGAGCTCTGGAGTGCAGTTTTGCTGAGAAGCCCACCAGAAGGATAACACCATGGATAAAATCCTAGGTCTTGGAATGTAGTATAGGCAAAACCCTTGCAGCAAAACATTTGTGGTTGATTTGGCACCTTACCCTTTGCTCAGATGGCATAGGCATTAAATAAAGGTTGGTGCTTTAAAAACAAGGTGGTATAGTCACTCCATACAGTGCTGGTGGAAAGGATTCAGATTTCAAGTGTCTCTTTTAAGAATTATTATTTTGAGGAACTTGGTATTTTCTCACCTTGGACAATGTTATTCTTTTGTCAAATATGCCATCCATAGGCAACATAAAACCATAAACCCAACAATCCGTGCCAGCTGTTCCCTTCTGCTAGAGCCTTTCTTGTCATAGACAAGCTACTCCCTTCTGAAATCAAATCCAGGGCAAGATATCTACTTCAACTAAGGCAGAAAGTAGCTCCCTTCCTTATTATCGCAGTTTGGGGCTCCAATACATGATTGCTGAGGGAGCATAAAATTCACCTTTTTGAATAATCAAATTCTGAGCTTTCATCCTGCTAAAGTATCCCTTAGTCCTGATACTTGAAGGAATGCATGTTCACCAAAGAGAGAGAGAAAAAAAAAGAAGACAATTTGATACAAAATGACAGCAATTCAACACGCTTTGGATTTCCAGCAAGGTGAGATTTTTCTCTCCTTCTCCCTCTGTCCTCATCAGACCCCATCTCAGCTCAGCTTTTGGCACAATTTTGTCTTAACAGAGCAGCTTCGTCATCACTTCCGTGACTGCTGCCATCTCTGGCCCATCCCTTTCTTTCCTGTGTTGTCACTTAATGAAGTCACGGCATGAGCTGCTGAGCAAATTATGTTTCTGTCCGTGATGGATCATTTCTGAAAGAACCGCTTTCAATCAGTACCAGATAGTTTTCCATAGGATTGCTGGGTGCTCAGCACTTCTAAAAGCACTTATGTCCTTGGCTGTCTGTGGCAGTAGGAAACCAGCTTGAGGCAGTGGTTAAAATCACACTTCAGCTTTATTTTGTATGTGCAGCTCCAGGTACTTAAAAGCATTTTTGTTTCCAGCAATGCCGGAAAGAGTAGGAGAGTGGTAGAAAGAGTATGAGAAAACATAGGTACCTCTTCTGTATTGCACCAGAAATCTTAAGAGAGATTGCCTTGCTCTCCCTACAGCCTGTGTTTCACATGAGCAGTTTGTTGAAGGATGACCAGAGGGAAAAACCTTTAATCTCAGTCCACACCAGCTGGTTTTCAGTCAGCAAACCTCTGTCACTTCAATCAGTAATCTAGGAGGGAGAACTGCCGCATCCCCAGCTATTGAGCTATTCCTTCCATCAGCTTATTCAAAACAAAGTTTTCTCTGATGTTCATCCCCTATTTTACCTTCCTTTGTTCTGCTTCCCACCTTTAACCCTCTCTTGGTGAACAAGATATTTTATGACCATGGTTCCATTCTCAAAACTGCCAGAAAAAGCAAGTGATGGTGTCTGATGAGAAGAGGCAATCAGCCTTCAGCCATCAGGCACCCTTCTCTCCACATAAGCAGGAAACTTTTCACAATTCAAGTTTGTTTATTTCCTGAGCTAGCTAAAGGCCATGAAATGCTAATGTTAGCCCTGCAAGCACATTACTGCCTCTTTAATTTATTTCAGCTAACTTCTGTTGATGGCATTTGAGTAAGCTAAACTGCCAGTTGAACTGAATTTGTTGTGCAGTTCAAAGTAAAAACAAGGCTGGAAATAGATCTGTATTCAGAGGCATCCAATTAGGAAAACATCATGATAGTCAATGCAAATGTTTTCCAAGGCACTGCATCTGTGCACCATGCATCAATTGCATACTGAGATTGCAATATCTGTTTTGCAAGTAAAAAAGCCATTTTATAAGAAAAACGTGCACTTTCAGTCTGCCTGTGTGAAAGAAATAGCAACCTTCAGGTTTTAGTGCTTAAATGCCTGTGTGTAAATTTCCTCAATGAAATAAAATTAGAAGGAAAAATGAAGGAAGTAAGAAGGAAAATGTTCAGGGCAGGATGTAACATAAATCCTTGCAACGCTTGTTTGCTGAGAGTTGTGGTTTGAAAGTGCTTGCTCCTATAGCATTAGGCTGCATTCAAACACTGCTTAATGTGGAAGGTGTCAATCCAAATGGATCATTTTTGTGGGCCCAAACACTATGAACTGCTCTGAGCACTCTGACCTGTGCCCTCATTTTTCACCTCTTGTTTTAATAAGTGTTTAGGTATTTTATTCCACTTGCATGTGTGTTTATATGTGTGCCCACAGGTATATGTACTTACATATACCAAAAAAGTAATGCTCCTTCCTGAGCAGTATGAAGGAATCAAGGGCTTGGGGTTCAACTTGTAGCTAGACTAAAAATAAGACTGATAACGGACAAGATTCTCCACTCTTACATTAGTCTGTCTGACAAATCCATGGTTCAATAATTCTTTTTTTTCCTTCTTTTACTTCTTCACTGTAGAGAAAAAAATAAGGCATTTACTTCACTGGTCATGCTTCCAGACGTGAGATCAGCTTCTCCGCGATCAGAGCTCTTAAACCTGGTGCAAGTTACACATAGGACAGGCTGATCATCATAGGAGTGTGAGGGAGAGACTCTCCTATACATAAAATAACTTAGTCCATTATATACTTTTACTGTCTTTCTGTATCTTGCTACTGATAGAAATAAACTTTCTACAAAAGATGAAAAAAAATAATCGGAACATCATTAGCCATTGGAACATCATAAAAGCCTTATTGAAAAAAAAAAAATCACTAATTGGATCATCATAAAAGCCTTATTGGAAGAGAAAAGAGAACAAAACAAAAAAAGAAAAAATACTGTTGAAAAATCTGCTGAACTATTTTGTAATGTATAAAAGTGAAGCACCAGTATTTCACTAACAACTGGGCTGAAATGTAAGTGTTAATATTTTACGCATATATTGTTAGCGAGATTTGGGGGAGTTTTTCATTAAAGCATTTAAAATTTGAAAGCATCAGAAGTGCTGTGGAGTGTTTTTCCTGTGATTCTAAAGTGTTATAAAAATCCTTAAGTATCTGTACAAACTCTCGCTAAGAAAAAAAAAATAACTTGCTTCTAGTGACTAAACCCGACTAAAAATAACTAGTCCATCAAACTGGAAAGAACAAGCAATTTTATTCAAGTTCATTTTGGGATTTGATTATTCTTTTGAAAATGGTAGAAAACAGTACTCCTGAAAATCCAGGCAGAGAACCAGGTTGATCTCCTAGGTCTGTTTAGTTACTTCCCTTTAAGAAAACACATAGCTCTCCTCTTTTCTCGGAGTAAGAACATAATTTCTGTCCATTCACATCTGTAGAAAACTGCTTTTCAGGAAGAACTTATTCAGCAAGCAAGTTATTACAGTTCTATTTGTAGAACAAATGGGTCTTTAATGGTTCACAGTCTTATTTGAATATTCATGCTAATGTGCATTTTTTCCTGTTAGGAAATAATCATGTGGTAACCAAGCACTCCGATTAGCTGCAAGATGCAGTTCTTTTAGGAAACTAATTTACACAGATTCTTGATGAGATTGAGAAAACTACTATGTTAATTAGGGAAATTAAAACTACCATATGTTTTCTACCTGTCCCAGCTCTAGTATATATAATATACCGTTTACAGCAGCAGTATTTCCTAAGGATCTCTCTGCTTATAAACATTAAAAATCCTGGCTGTCCATCCTGAACACAGAAGCAAAGCGGTCACTGCAGATCCCACTACTGACTGCCAAAAAAATAAATAAAACTATGACGAAAAATGAGGAAGAAAATAAATGAAAATGGAGAATGTAAGCAGCTATTCTGACTTGACTGATATGGTGTCATAATTCATACAAGCTCAGCACCTTCTTCATAACTAGATTCAATGAAGTCAACTGTTCATGTTAAAGAAGGATGTTCTCACTAATATCCTTGGTTATAGGTGCATGTGCACATGCTCACTAAATACGTTATTTTGCTATATCCTGAAGCTCTTTTAATTTCAAATTCCCAAATTCTGCAATTACACAGCTCAGCCCAGTGGCAATACTGACTGACAGTTTCCCACAGACAACTTTTTAACTGTCCTATTGGAAAATAAATGGAAAAAAACCCCAACTTTTTTAATGTCCTGTTGGAAACTGAAAGGGGAAAAAAAAGTTTAACAAATGCTTGTAGTAATAGTTTTTGACAGAGCCTTATAAATCTGTAGTCAGGTAGGAACTGATTATGGTTCTTTGCGTATTTTACTTCCTGCCTAAAAGTACCAGTAATGCAAAGCATATTGGAAATGTCTTCAGGGACTCTTTTTTTTAAATTCTGTCTATTAAGCAGTATAATTACAAAGTGTATTTACAGATTTTTTTTTTCTCTAACTAATTGTCTTAGAGAGAACTTTTATTTTCTGTTATATATTAAAAACTGCAAGAAGGAAGAGAAAGAAAAGAGGAACCCCAAAGCGTTTCTACATCATTACCCATTTATTAAAGCACTTAAGAGTATGTACTAGCCACACATTTTTATGTGAGATCCATTACAAAAAGTACTAGCCCTACTGATCTGATGGAAGCTTTGCCTTAGGGCCTGAACTTCATAGCCTGAGCTTTAGGCATACCCTTGTTTAACTGGTGATCAGGGACTTGTGGTCGCAAAAACTAGAAGTTAAAAGCCTTGCTGACAGAGCTAATAAGGTTGGGAGAAATTGAACTACACAGCGTCACACAGAGAAACAACTGAGGAAGATAAAAGTTCTCCTAGAAGAACTGAGAAAAATTGATGCAAAATTTACAGGACTGTTATACTAACTTCTGCTGTCTGTCTCTGCTGCACTCTCCTATTTTCACCTGTTGTCTTTTTAGCTTGCTACATAAAGAAAATAATTGCACGTATTTCCTTTAGTCTTTAAGTAAGCAATAGACAAATACTCAAAATCTTGTGCTGGATGACCTTTAAAGGTCCCTTCCAACCCAAACTCTTCTATGATTCTATGGACTCCACCATGCATGTTATTGCACAGTCCACTCTAAAGGTGAAATATTACTCACTGAAATACTGACTGGGGCAGAAGGAGGACAAGGAGAGGGTGAATTACCTCTCCTGACTCCGGAGTGTGGACATGACCTAAGGCAGTTGGCTGTACACATGCATCTATATTGTCACATTCATACAATTTTACCTTATATATAAAACATATCTGTGACCCTAGATGCAGACCCTTATGCTCAACAGACATTAGTATATCACAGGACTGTCAGAGCACATTTTTCTTTATTAAGTCACTTAAAACTAAAGGATTGCCTATTTATATATATATATATTTTTTTTTTTTTTGCACTAGGAGCTCCGGCTAAGTATTTTCCTTCTCTGAAGCTCATTTTGCTTTCTGCTTGGTTTCCAGCAGATATTTTTGCTGACAAATTCACATTTTTGTCCTCTAGTAGGACACTTAGGAAAGTCAATAAGATTTGGGAAACCACTTCATGATGTCTGAACTTAAGCCAGATCACAGTGATATTAAATTAACTCCTTTTAATAATTCATTGCATCAGAATATGGTTTACTTTTAGCTAGCTCTTACAGAAGAAAAAAGGCATTTGGCTTCTGAGATTCATCTTGGCAGAGCTGATGAACTGCTCCCAGGCTGCTGTCCAGATGGTCCTCCAAGCTGGGCTGCCAGAGAAAATCCACTGCATCTTCCCTCTCTTTCTCTTCCCAACACTCCGAGTAAAATACCTCCATGCCTTGTGCCAGCAGCAGCCCTGATACAAAAGGTGATAAATCAAAAAGGCAATTACCTGCATATCTTCCCATTTTCAAAAGAAAAGGAAAGCTTTTCACCTACTGATGGACAGATTTAATTAAGCCTTCTCTCTTCAGTTACCACAGACAGTACCGTATCTCAAGCCCCTGCTACTCCCTGAACAGAGGAGCTGTTATGCATTGCAATGTTTGGGATCATGACAGGACAAGCAACTCAAGCACAGCTCAGAAAAACAACAGTGGTTTTCCATAGATAGGAAGTAGGGCCTGTTTTTGGCTTGAGTAGCTTGATATGTCCATGAGAAAGTAGCAGTTTGTGTTCAGCTAACGCTAGTCCTGTTGCAGCTGTGGTGGACTAAGGCTACTATGTGAAGCAAGTTTTGCAGAGAAATAAACAATTATTTGTTAGTATAGCTGGTATAAAAAAGGGGAGAAAGACAAATTTGGGGTACATGAGCCCTGAAAATGGCCAGAAAAAGAGCTCATCTGCCTGAACACTTTTTTTTTTTCCAGCCTTCAGTCTAACAAAAGTTATTCCCCATACAATTTACTTCACTTGTGTTTACCTAAAAGTTAATATATTACCTCATACCTGTATGTGAATTGAAGACATACTGGTTATATTACAAGCATACATTAATTTACACATTTGCATACACAGGTGACTGTAATTCAAACAGTGTGTGTTACACGTAGAGATGCAAACCCACGTCTGCATCTGTAGACAGATGCTGTTCTTCCCTAAAAAAAAAGAAAAAAGAAAAAAAGCAAAAGGAAAAGGAGACTTGCTTTATTAGTAGTGCAATTCAGTGTAATATCAGCTGGATAAGAGTGATATTCAATTTTACTAGCTGGGGATGTGGCCTGTAGCAAAAGTTCCCATTATATGGTACCCAGAGAAGGGAAGCAAGGATCTCTCTCTGCTGGAGCTGTTCAGTGAAAGCCTTCTTGCAGAAGTTGCAGCTTCTTTGAAGGTTAACTTTAGGATAGAAAAGCTGTGAACATTGCCCCCAAAAAGTGTAATGACAATTAAAAAATATTTCATAAAACATGGAAATTAATGTCAATTAGGATTAGTCTCATGGGATATTCTCTCATGGTATGTGATCAAATTACTTTAAAAGCTGTACCTACCACCCTTATATTTAGAGTCCTACCACTCTTCTATTTGTCAGTCAGGAGCTGTTTTTTGCCATCTGACAGATGCTGTCTGGGTTGACTGAGGTCAAATTTAGCATTCAGAAGCACTTATGAGCAGCCACATGAGCACTGCCCAGGTCTCAGAGGTAGCCAAGAAGAGAAAACAGAGGACTTTGGTAAACAGTTCTTTGGATTACACTTTGGATTCAATTTGTCAGATGCACCACCAGCAGCAAGAAAAGAGAAACTGAAATGTCACAAAAGATTGTAACCTTTAAAAAGCCTGTTCCATTTTAAAAGGATACCGCAAAGACAATCACAAACCCATGTCCACATACCAGCCTGCAGCAGTGTTTTCAGCTTTCAATGACTTTACTCTTCCAGCCCTCAGTCCTGCTGGTCTGCAGTGGTACCTGACCTTGGGACCCTGCAAGGTGGCATCAGACGCTGCTCTGGCAGTGTCCCCAAAAGGGACCATTGGGTGCCAACAAGAGCCTGATTACACTACTGCTCTGGCCACTGTCTCTGGAAAGCAGCACGCAGGGAAACTCATCACAGCCCACCCCAAACCTGTCAGCTAAGCAACATGGTCGTGCCATCAATTTTTAATGATATAAGTGCATCATAAACTCAGCTTTGGTTTTGCAACTGAAGGGCATTTTGGCTGCACATGTCTAAGAAATTTTGGTGTCTTTCCTTTGAATCTCCTTTTAAAGGGATTGCTCAGCTGTTTGAAGAACTAAGATTATATGTAACATATTCCAGTGTGACCAGTACTCCTTGTGAAAATCCTAAGATGTTTCCTGTGAATGTGAAAATTCTATTTTGAGAACGAAGAATATTGGAATAAAGGTGTCTTGAAGTAAAAAACCACTAATATCATTGACATATTTAGACAGCATGAGAATCTATCTGCATAAGGAAGATGATGTCTGTAGAAATCATGTAGTAAATACTATAGTAGAAAAAGAGACAAATAACAAGTTTTTTGCTGAAAGTATTGGAAATACTTAATTTTTAATAAATCAGTATTTATATCAGAATTATAAAACTTTGCCAGTTTTTTCTATGGATTAAACATACTTTGTTATAAACATTTTGGTTTTAATTTTCTTCTTTTATTTTCTCTTTTTTATATATATATTTATATGTATTGATTCAACAGATATTTTCAAGCATTTTTAAGATATAATTGACGCCCTTCACTGTTTCTTAAAAACTGACACTTCTTCAAACAGAATATATTTAAGTTTGGACCCAGGAGTATCCTGCTGGTTCAAAACATCAGCTATAAAAGTTATCTGAAAGTCATTAAAATACCATAGATGCTCTTTTTAAACAAGGTCACTGGTTAGCAGAACATCAGAAAGTTTCTGCACACTATAAAGCACATCAAAAATAACTAGGTTGCAAAGCCAACCATGTGAAGTTGAGAAGTGCCAGAATTAGATACCCCTGCAGTACTAATGGTACTTGCTCTTCTTTGATGAAATGTGTTATGACACAGGGTTTGACTTTATAAACCTATATCCTCCCCCTCTCCCCCAGCCCACTCCTATTTCTATGCATGGGGAATTACTCCTTATTTTCTTTTATGCTACCTGCATTTTATTTAGAGTTCACTGTTCAGAGGCTGAACTGCACATCAATTCATTGGCTCCCTGGAAATTTCGTGATTCTAATTTCATGAACGCTGTCACAAATGTCCAAGTGTTCAACAAAAATTTCTGAGTTTCTCTGCATGAAGTCATGGTGAGATGAAGTAGCAACTGCCTGCACCCTTTAGCACAAGAAACTAATATGGAGATGGAGAACAAACTTTCACTTGATGTTTGGGACCCCACATTATGATCATATTTTTAAAATATTTATAGCATTGTATGTATGCCAAGCTGAGGTGAAACTTGGTAGGTGGCTGCACAGTAGCACTTGTTAAACTGAAAGCCAGAAGTTTCCCCATGACCCTCAGAAAGGTGTGCAAACAGAAAACCAGGGAAAAGTGATTCTTTTCAAAAATGGAAGTATTTGCCTCCTTTCCAAGGATCAGGACAGGAAAACTTTAGTCCTCTACTGTCAACAACAAGGAGGAAATCAGATCCTCACAACTAAGAAATTCCAAGTGTAATTCTGCTTCCATGGGAAATTCTGTTTTTTAAATGTTGGAGTAATTTAGTCCAAAAGAGACCTTTGGGATTATCCCTCCCCTACCCAGAGCAGGGCCAGAATAGCTCTGGTCACTCAGGGCTTGCTCACTCGAATTTGGAGTACCTCCAAATATAGAAACCCCACAACTTCTTCAGGCAACTTGCCACTGAGCTTGATTGAGCAGAATCAAGCCCTGCATGAAAACCAACGAGGGCTGAAGTCTCCTGTCTTCAGAATGACCTTGAAGAAAGCATCTGACTCCTGCAGCCTTCCCTTTCTCATAGATACGATGAGAGGGGGCTGGGAGGGGATATAAAGCTTTCAGACTTTGGAGTTATTAAGTTACACTCCTGATATGTGCTAACCATGACATAGCCAACAGAAGACTGTACCAGCAGCTTTCACGCTATGAGATGTACAGCTCCTGAATCTTCAGAAAAAGAAATATTGCTGTACCCTATTAGGAGGGGGAGTCCTATCTTAGTGCGAATAGGAATGAATGAAAAGCTCAGAGACATCTGACCTTAATATTCTGCTATCTTTGAGGTGACAGCATGTCTCTGTCAGAGCTACAATAGCATTTGACATTGCCACCGTTACTAAATGCTGAAGTTTTCAATTTGAATTAAAACTGCAAAGCGTAGAAACTGCCCTGTTAACTGTTATCTTGATACAGAAGCCAGCTGTGCATAACTTTGTCTATATGGCAAGATCTGGTAAATTTAAAGTTGTGGCAAATTTTCCCAAGGTCTTGTTCTGCTATTTTCCTTTTTTACACCATTTACTGTCTTTATTACACACTCACCTGCCTACTTCTCTTATCCTAAACCCTTACTAAAGTCTTTGGGACTTCAGTGACTTCAGTAAAAATAGGAATGATTTTGTCCTGTCAGACCTAGCTATGTATTTTACTGGGACTATGTAGACTTTCAAGATGAATTTCTGTTCTCAAACTATGTAGGAAATAAGTCAATATATTGCCAGGTAAATGGGGAAGAGTTGCTCTTTTCTCATGTTTTCCAGACTAACTTTCGTTATTGAGTGCTAATTCAGAGCACTCTTGTTGGAAAGCACTATTCAGAGCTCACTTGTTGGAAATTATTTCATCCTTATACAGATAACATGCTAATTTCCTTCAAGAACTGTGTTTTTTGTTAGTGTGCTTGGAAGTTGCTGAGGGAGCTGGGATATACCCTGATTTCCATAGATCTTGAGCTCTCTGGTAAGTTCAAACATGTCAGCACCAGCTGATTTCTCTGCTGGTTCAGTTGCCTGGTCAGTTGAGCAATTAGTAATTTACATGGCAAAGTTTCAAGCCTGTCATGGTTTAAGTCCAGTCAGCCACGTAGCTTGCTTGCCCACTCCCCCCCTTCCTCCCCCAGCTCCCGGAGGGATGGGGAGGAGAATCAGAAGAATGTAACTCCCATGGGTTGAGACAAGAACAGTCCAGTAACTAAGGTATAACACAAACCACTGCTGCTACCACCAGTAATAATAATAAGGGAAATAACAAGGGAAAAGGATACAGTTGTTCACTACCCGCCAACTGATACCCAGTCTGACCAAGCAGTGATCTAACGCTTCCAGGTAACCGCCCCCAGTTTATATACTGGGCATGATGTGCTGTGGTATGGAATATCTATTTGGTCAGTTTGGGTCAGGTGTCCTGTCTCTGCTTTCTCCTGGCTTCTCCCCCTCCCTGGAAGAGCGTGAGACTCAGAAAGTCCTTGGTCAGACTGAACATTACTGAGCAGCAACTAAAACCATCGGTGTTATCAGCACTGCTCCCAGGCTGAAAGCCAAAACCAGCGTTGTACCAGCTACTAAGAAGGAGAAAAATGATTGCTACTGCTGAACCCAGGACAGTCAGATGAAGAATAGTGGAAAGTCAGGTGGATTAAAAAGGAAAGTGTAAAATTTGAAGGTGTGCAATTGCTGCAATGTTAATAAAACCTCAGCTGCAGTTCTTCAGCCATATGAGCTTTGGATATGAGGGGAATAGATGTTCTGTGTCAAAGCAGGGAAGATTCAAACTGCTTAAAATCTGAGCATTTAGTTACAAAATCAAATTTGGCCTAACTTGCAAATTCACAGACAAATTATTCAAGTCAAATTGTTACCAACTGAATGAGAAAGCCTCTGAAATGTCATTAATCAATGATGTTACTCCTAGATTATATTTTCTCATCATGCAACACTGCAGAAAATTGGCAAGAATGAAAAATGATTGCAACAAGAAATATTTCAAAATATGTAAACATTTATCTTGTCTCACATAGCATTAATATAGGGAGTAAATTTTTGTAATCCAGGACAAAAACTGTTAAAAAAATCTGATGCTCAAAGTCATCAGAGAATATGAAGAGTTATCTGAAAATATATTCAAGGGAATTTAAAGTCACAGCAAGATTTTGAAGAGGAAGCTTGAGGGCTGAGGTATTCGAGACTGAACATACTGTGGGGCTTGCAGCAATAGGACAAATCAGATTCAGTAAAAGGGAAAGAGTGAGGTTAAGAAAGATCTGACTGAAATAAAGAGGAATGTATTCCTTCTGAGAGAAGGACAAAAATTAAAAATTTTGTAGAAGATTTGAATAACTATCCAACATTTGCTTGATTCAAGGGGAATACAAGAACTGTCCGACATTAGTCAAATTAAACATTCAGTGAGAGAAGTAACTTCAACAGACAAGGACTTATAGATTTCTTAAATGAAAGCCAATGTGGGAGAAGACACTGTGCTTGAATTCTGAAATGCAGCAGACATAGAGTACTGAACCCAATATGAATTTTAAGACCTTTTGCAGACTTGATAGGAACTCATTAAGAGGCATAAATGTACATATAGTATGAGTTGAAGTTAGCAACACAGCTTTAGGGTAGAGACACTATGGAAAAGTAGGGTATTCTCTTTCAAGTTGAGGAATTTTATTAGGTATTCCTTGTGAATGAAATAACTTCTTGATGATTAAGTTCCTCTTCCTTTCCTTTGTACTGTGACTCTGGGATTGCTGATTAGACACTTTACTTTCCAAAATATAGAGGTAGGTCACTCTTTCTTTGCACAGTTGTTCTTAATTTTAAATAATATATTCATATCATATAAAATTTAATTTTTCTGCCACTTTCATATGAAAGATATATGCAAAGACAAATACCGTCTGGAAACCTGAATCTATTCAACAGGTTAATAAGCATGATCAGCTATGTTAAGTATATCAGATTTGGTAATGTAATTAACCTGTTCAAGAAATTACCTTTCTTATGCAGAAATGTTTTTTCTCATGCCAAACCCTCTGACAACCCTTACATCATCCTTTTCCCCATTTCAGCTCTGTGGTCACTGATATCTATGTTTTGCTTCTTACTCCAGTGGGAGTAGGATCAAGACAATGGTTTTCAAACCTTACTGACTAAGGCAGAAATGCTCACTGTTCGACACCTTTATTAACACAGACTCACTTCAACACTTAAAAGAATGTCATTCATTTTTTCAATTGAAAAAGAGGCACGTTTAGCTACAAATTAAGTGCTTTTTATATGCGTGTACCCTTCTTAAGCCTTAAGAGGATTACCAGCTTCCCTTCTCTGTTACTTTACTTATAAATTGATTGAATATAAAATACAATTTGAGACTACAACGTTCTCTTCCCAAGGCTTAATATTCTCTGGTAACCTGACTACAGTATGTCAAACAGTAACAATCCACATGAATTGTGCACTAGAAGGTGATGAGAAGATTTTGTTCAAACACATACATAAATCTCAAGAAAGATTATGGAATATACTTGTATCTTTTATATGCTGACATAGATAATTTATTACTTCTAATCCTGAAGACAGTATTTATATCCATTCACACTCAGGAGTTTGTCTAAATGGTTCTGCTGCATACTTACACTGTCAACAGCAGTCTTATATTTCTGACATACAGCCCACTAAGTGCTAGATCTTGTATCTACTGAACATACCTATGAACTGAATTCCACCTTGGATAAAGGTTTTATTTATGCCACATTATATCAAATATAATTTATGTCAGTTTCTGCTTTTGTGACCAGTTATTCTGCTGAGTGAAGATAGCGTTATCATTTCAGAGATAAACATTGTTGATTTTTAGGTGACATGGAAACAGAGAGCCGTTTGTGTCTCCGGACTATGTAATCAAGACAGGCAACCGTAGCCTACAATCATAGGAACTGGCATGTGAAGTTCCCATGTCAACTGGGTTCAAGGAAACCCTTGGGAAATAAATATTCTACTGTCTTATACTCTTAACACCTGTGAAATTGGGAACTCTTACTTTAAAATGTCATTGCCTCAAGTGGGGGAAAAGTAAATTTTCATGCACAGTGGGATGTTAAGCCTGCAGCTCCAGCCTTACAAAAAGCAGAAATAATGTTTCTACTTCCACATCCATCACACTGGAAATGGACCTGTGTAAAATATGTTTAAACAACGTAACAGAAAAATAGATCAACTTTCTGGAACTATACAGAGGAAAGAGTAGTTAACTTCAAACAATCATTGCAAGAATATTGGTGGGGTGGGAAAACAAAACTATTTTCATCCCAACTTCCTTTACAATTTAAGTTCAAGAAGACAAATATCCTGGGTCTGCGATATGAATGCAAACATCACCCAGTCAATCTCAGTCAAAATGTCTGTTACTTAGATACAAAGAAACTGTTCATTATAAAGAACAGGTGATTTTTCACAGAGACCATGTGGGACAGCACAGAACCCTGAAGTAAGCTTGGCAGCTGAAAGCAACCAGGTATACTCCACAGTTATATTTAAAATGGTATACACACTTTTCTGAGACTTGTCCTCCAACAATAAACACAAACAATAAAGGTGTTTGAAAGAAAAGTTTAAAAGAAAATTATAAAGAAACCAGTTATGCAATTTTGCTTCTGAGCTATGGTGGGAGAAGGAAAAATCACCACTCCTGGAGGCTGGTCTCCCTTGGACTGGGAAGTGCCTTGTCATTTTAATGTGTTCTTTCTAATTCTAGTTTAGACTGCAAAAAATATCACTTTCCTAAGCAATGCCTACACACGTCGACTGGAAATTGTTGTTCTCAAGAACAATGGGGCAGAGAGGTTGTGCAAGAGGTCCCTAGTTCAGTCCAGTACAAAGCTAGTGACAGTCATGGATTGCTTGAGCTAATTTAGCTGATTTTGCGCTAAGCTAGACCAAGCCTATATTGTATTCCATCAGCTTTTCTGTGGGAGAAGTAACTTTCAGCCTAAAACCAGAAGTTAACAGCTCAAATTAGGCCTAAAACCTGTCAGCCATTTTCACAAGTAGTGCTTAAGTCTTGAGAGAACACAGAAAAAGAATTTTCATCCATTTCAGACATCTGAAAATGTCTTAGGCAACTTCAGAGGAAAATGTCTTTCATTCTCTGCAATGCTTATGAAACATTTACTACTATAGGTACACGAAAGATTTGCAATAAAAATGAGAAAGGATTTTACAGTTTTAAGAAAATCTAATATTCATTATTTAATGGCATGTAAGCTATGTTTGCTGAAAAGCAGGAAGCATCATTCATGCAGCGTACTGTTATAAAATTGTAGATAAAGCCACTCTTCAGAGAAAGACTAACTGTATAATGGAAAGGAGAGAGAGAGAGGAGAAAAAGAGAGCAAGTGAGAGGGGGAGAGGGAGACCAGGACAGGAAAGGAGAGAAAACACCTCCATTTATTGTCAATGAATATGGAAACCTCCACATTCATGCATGTGTTTTCCTGCATTGTATTTTGCTTGAAGGCTATGAAAGATCTGTTACTGCGAATTTAAATTAGCAGGCTTGAAATCAGAAATGGCTGATGATTAAACAAACAAGACTATTACATTTTTCTGCTGTGCAGGATGCACTAGTGATTTAAAATATCAAATGCCATTGTGGAATCACATGCTGCATATGGAATTGTGGAACTGCAAACGTCATTTTGGAACTAGATGCTGCATAAATGTAGCACCATGACATTTTTTACAGCAAACCTATTTAGGCTATATATTAAATAATTTTTAAATCTGTTTGTTTGTTTGTTTGTGGCCTCCTAAATACATTCCAAAGGAGATGCAGTCTCCTCATATAGCAAAATTGACTGATAACAGGTTTGCCTTTCAAAGTGACAGGCTTCAAGGTTCCCAAGACCAACAAGTCAAAAGAACTGAATTACAATAATCTACATTCAATAGTATTACAAAATAACTGAATGATAAAAATTTATTTTATACTGTTGTGGTTTAAATCCAGCTGGCAACTCAGTACCGTGCAGCTGTTCGCTCACTCCCTCCCCATTCCTTCCCCTGCTCCTGGTGGGATGGGGAGGACAGTCAAAAGAACATATCTCCCAGAGACTGAGATAAGAACAGTCCTGTAACTAAGGTATAACACAAACCACTGCTGCTGCCACCAATAATAATAATGGTAAGGGAAATAACAAGGGAAGAGAA
>JAOEHX010053626.1:11601-22087 GCA_025448015.1 Bolborhynchus lineola | reverse complement strand
GGCTAATTACGGAGAACTTCAAAGCAAACTGGACGGCTCTCGTCTCGCAAGGACACCCGGAATAAAGAAGGGGGTTGGGAGGGCTGCGGACGCGCGAGACACACCACCAAAAGAGAAGAGAGGGGACAGATGGGCCATGGTACCCTCCACAGAGAGAGACCGCATTCTGCGCGCCGCTCCGCGCCCGCAGCACCTCCGTGGATAACCCTCCCGGCCCCCATTTCCCAGAGATGAGAATCACCCCGGGATCCCACGGCTCTCCTTCCCACCCGGGGCTGCTCCCGCCCCGACGGGCCCCTTCAGCCCCACGAACACGGACGCTCCGGCAGGGCGAACCGCGCCTGGTAACGCACCACTCCGCGCATCGCGGGCAGCCCACTCGCGCCCCGGCCAGTGCCACCCATCCGAGGACGCCCACCCCACCGCTCTGCTCCCGACGCGCGGAGCCTGCGCTCCCGGGCGCGCAGCTGCCAACCCCCGTCAACGGGCAGGGCGGGCGAGCCCCGAACTTACGTGTGAGGATCATGGTGTCCCGCCTGCCGCGGTGCCTCCGCGGGCTGCGTACCGCGCTGCCCGCGTCCCTGCCTGCTCGCCGGCCGGCCCTGCGGCAGCTCACAACTGACACCCAGCACCAAGGAGCAGAGCGGGGCAGCGCGGCGGCCCGGCCCCTTCGGGCGCCCCCGCCCCCAGGGCCCGCCCCGCACTGCTAGCTCGCTGCGCCCCCAGTTCTTCTCCGCGCGGGGGGGCTCATTGGCGCGCAGGCACGGGCGGCCCGCGAATGCAAACAGGAATGGATGCGCACACCGCCTTCCACGCTCCCCTTGTCGTTGCATGTCTAGGGGGAGGTCAAGGGGAGCCAAAGGTAATGGGATCAAAGGTGGTTTGATGGTCTTATCCCCTTTGCTCCTTTGTGATTTTTAATGGCCATCAGCTACAGCGGTGGTTTTTTAGGTGATAGTGATGTGCACAAGAAGCAGTTGTCGAAGCTCTAAATGATTTTACCAGGAAGCACACAGAAAAGTGCTAATAGAGAAGGCAGGCTGGCTCCTTGGTGCTATAAATAGGGAGGGTTGGAGAGTCCCGGGCAACTCCAGGCACAGGGGATGTTGAGCCTTCAACCTGAAGGAAACTGTTCATTCAGGGCGACCCGAGGATGCTGGTGTCTCCCCCCGTTGGAGTCAAAGACTGCTGTTCAACACTGAACGTCTCTGCACACCATTAAAATCTCAGTCTGGACCTAAATGAAGCCAACAAGTACCCTCCCTATGGGGGTCCCAGCACAGCCGTAGACATGGTTTGCAGATAGTGAAGTGCAGCTTGAATTCATGGCTCTGTGCCTGGAAGTTACTTCCTTTTACTCTCCTGTATATTTTGTGAAGATTGTTCAAATTCTTATTTCTTGGTTGATGCTCACATTCAGGGCTTTAAATGGCACAAAACAGCTACTTTTGACCAGCTGCCAAACTATCAGCATGGAAAAGAGTACTGTGGAATTCTGAAAATACCTGGGACCCATCAAAGATTATGATTGGTTCATTTTCTTCCAAGCTAGCATCGTATTTTATGCTCATTGATGTTATTCTAAGATTCAGTTGTCATTTCTGCACTATGATCTGTCAGATAGAGAGTATATGGAGTGTGGTGCCTGAGCAGGCAATTTGCTGAAGAATAAACATCTCCCCCTTCTATAGCCTGCAAGTTGTGGCCAGTTGGCTATTACAGTGTTGTTTCTGGAAACCCCTCCATAGCTCTAAGTCATTAATTTACTTTAATAGCCTAGAAGAGGATGGAACTGCACTATATCTTCAAGCTTGACTTAATATGTTACCCACTTAATCAATTACCCCTTCATATCTAAACTCGCTCCAGCTCCTTTTGGCATAGCCACATTTACCTGTATTTTTGAATGCTTCTTGTGAGGCACTAGGACATATATTTGCAAGATAGAGGGTCAGGCCTTTAGAATGTTAATTCTTAATTCTAACACAGGAAAGACAGACATACGCTCTGCTAAGCAGTTGAACAGGCAAGGTAATCTCTTTCTGTCTGTATTGTCTATAATTTTATGCAGTTGGTAGACTAGGAAGTGACAGAATACTCATGACAAGAGATGGAAAATGCTGCTTGCATATTGTGTGTGATTTTCAGAGCCTGAATTCTGGAAAACAGAGAAATGTTTTCTCCAGTAAGCATCCTTATAAGGAAGAGGGGAAAAAAAAAAAAAAAAAAAAAAAAAAAAAAAAAAAAGAAAGGAAAAATATATAAGGAAAAAAAATATCCAGAACAAGTAGGAATGCATGCTGCTACTATGGCGTTTCCATCATAATGATAATGCTGGAACCAGAAGACCACTGTGTGTCAAGTTAATACCCTTGGTAAAAAAGGGTATTGTAAACGCAGGCTGCCTAGGCTGCTTCCTGGACCAAGCCTCCACCTCTGTATAGGAAGCTTTTTTGTAGGACCCACAGGAAAGCTTTTGAAGAAGAGAATGGACTTTTACTCTGCAGAAAAAAAATGGGGAGGGTTTGGAGAAATGGCAGTATGGAGGGCAACTGAAAAAATATAGGAATGAGAGGACGAGATATGTGCAGCAGGGAAGTAAAATCCAAAGCGAGAAGGTTATGTGCTAGGTGCAAAACAAGAATTTGCAATCAAAGAGTTTTGTTTGAAGGTTCTGAAAGGGGAGAGTGATGAGATTGGTGAGTACCTGACAAATACAGTCCAGACACAGAAGATGGGATACTCTCAGTATTTAAATGAAGGATTATCATTCTCACCTCTACCACTTTGTAAAATAGCAAATGGATGATGAAGCTGATGATAAAACACTGTTTGTACTGTAGTTCAGCTCTCCTGTTCTGCTTGCAAAGCTAATTAGCTCCCACAGTGAAGAAGGAATCTTTATCCTGGTTCAGTCTTTGTGGATTCCCTCAGCAATGTCAGAACCAGTGACTTTTGTGATGGAGCAGTCTGTCTGCTGGGATCATTGCTAAATAGATGCTGGAGGATTATCACTGAACTGGATTAGATTCTTGCTGGTAATCTGAAACAAAAAGGCTTTGATTCTAGTTTGTTATCAACCCTTGAAGACATGCAGTCTCTCTGGCTTGCATTTTAACTTGGAATTCTATAGGGCTGCTTAAGCAGGCGTAATTTTGGAGCTGAAAAAAAACACACCAGTCATGCAGTCTCTGTAAAACGTGCTCGGATGAGCGTTCCACCTGAGGCATGGGTGTTTAGCAGACTACAACCACCCTAATCACTCATCCAACTTTAAAGAGCATTGTGAAATGAGTAGAGCTTTGGCCTTTAATATTTTCATTTCTTTATCTCTCTGGCTATTCAAAGAAGGGGCTGCTGCCTGACAGAGACACAGGATTTTAGAAGTAGCCTGCCTAAGAGCATTGTTTCTGTGGAGCACTGTTATCCTTAATGCAATCAATGAGCTCTGGCTGGATGGTAAAGTAATCGTAAAGGATTGCCTGACAGGCGCAATTATTCACTTTAAAAGGTGAATTCTCCTTCTGTTGTAACTGCATAAGGGAGTGATTCGCAGGACAGCATCTAATAATAAGGACTTGATTGTCCTCTGTTTTCCCTCCCAGGCCCAAATGCCTTAATGGTTAACTGTACCCTTGTCATCCTTTTTCTCAAATAGCGCAGTACACAGAGAAGTCCCAATTTGTAATTAGTCAACTGACCTGCTGGTACAAACACAGGATTGTCAGACACATGATTGCAATTCTAAACGCTAGTATTACTATCTTCTTAGCAACAGCATGATAGATTATAGAGCAGTTTCAGGCTGAGTTTCCAGGCCTCTGGCTCTAGGCTTGGATTCCTTGTCAGCTGGGGTATTTGTGTGTAGCATTTCAACAGTCCGAAGGACCATCGTGTTCCAACCATTGTCAGCGAAATAATTAAGTTTGCATTTTCTAGCACTTGACTTTACTGAAAGTAATTATTTAAAGGAGTCTGTAATTGGTCAGGCCTCTTGATGAAGAGTGTTTGCACTATCACTTCTCCGAGATAAGCGCCTTGCTTTCAAAGAAGGAAAGCTATTGTTTCACCTACTAGAGAATCACAAAATGAAAGAAAGCATCTTTCCAAAGTACTTTTTAACAAAATACATAGTGAAATCATTATTTTGAATAAATATAGGTGCTGCTGTACTGCTTGTAATTGGTGGGCTTTCTGCTCTAGTAATCTTCCTTTAGGCATGAAGAGTATTAGAAATGTTACTGGCTTGTCACGTATAGGAGTCTCCTGTATTTGATCACTGATGGGTTTCCATTTATTTTCTTTTGTCTTTATTCTTTTTCTAACAGTAAAAAATAAAGAAAATTAACCTTGCCCCATTTTTTGTGCTCCATATAACTATTTTTTAAAAAGGGATCAGTGAGCTTTATGGTTTTGTCTGTTTTTGAGCGCCCTCACAGTTCAGCAGTTCAGGCTGAAAATGCAATTGGCAGGTTCAAACTGTACTTAAGAAAGGCTCTGTTATATGGATGCACTAAAGCTTAAGAAATAAAAGTTGATTATATAGTGTGTTGAAGATTCAATTTGGCAAAATATAAATGCAGATAAACTGAAATAGGAGGAGGAAAGGAGACAAGTATTTTCATTCCATTGTAATCACAGAGGGTCACCTCCTTGGCTTACATGGAATACCACTGGTTTATAGAAATTGGTGGAGATATGGGGATATCTTTTCCATATAATATTTGAGATTCTGTCACTGATGATGATTTATTTTTTGAAATGTCTTGAAACCAAAACAAGGCTGCAGAATTTTCTACTGTTAACTGGTCTGCTTTCCCTTCAATTAAAAGCTATATTTTTACATTAAAAGAAGTGATTCACCCTTAGAAAAATAACCAACTGAATTTAACTTTCAAGAAAGTAGGGAAAGCAGATTTGGGTAAACTACACTTTATTTAGAAGAAGTGCCAGAGGAGGGTAGTTAGAATTTCTAGTGATGGATGAAGGCTCAGAGATGGTCTGGAGTAAATTTATAGCTTGTGGCACATAGAAATCCTTCTTCCTTAAACTTTGAAAGTTTGAATACTGTTCTATTACCAAATAAGTAAAGTAGCATCCATACTCAACTACTGCTTCACCACAAGGAATCTGAACCTGAAATTACCCAAAACCTTTGCATGTATGTGGTGAAAGTGGTCATGTTAGCAAGACCTAATGTCTGCATAGGTCACAGGGGACTGACTCTTAAAACACACCACTAGAGAAAGCTGCAACAAAGGTTTGCCTCTGCCAAGGCATAATCCTTAGGTTCAGCTGTGGTAGCTGCCTTCGTGATGGTGTGACTGCAGAGCTCCATGGCACCAGGAGTCATCCCTGGTTCCTATCCTCTCCTTGTGGGTCATTTGAAAGGCAGTGGTGGTGCCCGGATTCACACCACTGCTTCTCTTCCTCTGCACTTGCAAGTCATGGTGTGCAATGAAGTGCACAAAGGATGCTTTTGCTCAAAATATATATTACATAATGATCAAAAGATGAGCAAGTTGATGATGATGTAAAATAGAAGCAGTATATCTATCTCAGCTTTTTGTTGCTTGGGAAAGAAAGTTCTTTTTTCAGACCAATGCTCTTGTTTCCAGTCTCTGTTCTAGTTACAGCAGCTATATCAATGCTAAATCAACCAACTCTTCCCTCTTCAGTTTTAAGCAAATAGATGTTACCTTCCACCTTCAAAATCACCAGTTTCCAAGGCATGCAAATAGTAAGATGCTTTTTTTTTTCCTAAGCCTCAATCTGTGTTCACGCATGACCTCCAGTCTGATGAAAAGGTCAGCTTTCACAGAGAGACAGCAGTAACCTTCATTAAAACAAGATGTAAGATGCAAGTTGCCCACAAAAGTAGATGGAAACTGAAAGACTGGTGTCTTAAACATGTCAAAACAGTGTTTAAAAATTGGTTTATGAAGCAGCTGTGTTGTTATAATGCACATGAGATGCTAGACTTTCCAGCATGACAGCCTGGGACAGACTGTGTCAGCCATGCAGTGCCCAGCTGGGGTTAAAAGGGTAGAGCAGAAGGGAAGGAAAGAGAGGGTTTTTGTTTTGTTTTGGCTTAGTTTGGTTTTTTCCTTCATTTTGTTAAAGTAAAAAAATATGAACAATGAAAAATTTCCTTTCGATAACAGATATTTTTTCTTACTTCCATCTTCCATCTTGTGATATTAGGCTTTTTAGCTAAATGAACTCTATATTCATTAAACTTATTTCCTCTGGAGGAAATAAGCGCATGCATCCACCTGGACCAGTTGACCCATTATGTGAAAGACCGCTGCTGTTTTAGCCTTGGGGAATCTCCAGGACTCAGGAAATAATTTTAAGCCCGTGACTTAATAAAGCATGATAACTATGGCAACTGGAGCACATACACTGTGATAGCTAATTTCACCTCAGCATTCATCAGGGGAGGTACTGGCTTGATATTGTAGCATGGAGAGTTAACATAATATGAAGGTACAGAGACAGGGAAGAAGGAAAGCACACGTTAATAAACACAGTGAACAAAGTCAAGCTTGGCATAAGTCAGGATAGATCCATAATTATTGATAGTCCTGTTCTGACAGCACACTAGACTGAGAGTCAACACATCTATATGCAGTCTTGTCCTGTTTTAACTTACTGGGTAGCTTTGGTCTATCCATTCCATCTCTTATACTTCATTTTTCCCTAGATAAAATAGGGAGAATAATATGTGCCTCTTTCACAAAGCCCTTGAGATGTACTGTAGAAAATGCTGTATGAGATTATTATGCTTATACTGTCCCTATTAAAAATAGTCCTGCAGATTGGCAGTTGACTGCTTCTTGCGTAGTCTATGCCCATGCTCTTTCTTATTTTAACTGAAAAACATTTTACAACAGCAATCACCTTGGGTTTTACTGGGAGACATGTACATGCAGACAGTTACTTAAGGGCACCTTAAGTAACTTACTGGAGTGTCAACACCCATAATGATGTCTGAGGAAAGACAAGAGAAGTGGAGAGGGAAGCTAGCTGCCTTGCCAGCAAGAACAAACTGAGCTGGAGAAGATTTATTAGGTGTATATTACCCAGATAAATGTGATCCTGACTTGAATGAGAGCCAGCAATAGCAAGGGGAGAAGGTCAAGCAGAAAGAAGTGGCTGTTTGGCCTTCACCAACAGATTCAAGACCTGATGAGGATTAGAAGGAGTAACAGAATTGTTGGGTTGTTCATTCATCACTCTAAAATTTAGGATTATGAATTCTAAATGGGTAGCCAGGTTAGCTGAAAAATGCTTCCTCCTCCATGCTACATTTCTCTTTTTATGCCAGCATGTTACAGAGAGTCAGAGTACTGTATATTATTTGTGAACATGATTACAATGCATAGACATGACTGACAAGTTAATAGAGGCTTGCATGTTTTAAAAACAAAGACGCATATTCTGTTACATGATCACAGGAAAAAGAAAAATAGAAAGTGCTTAGTTTGCTTTCATATTTCAACACTGTCACATTATGAAGGGCTACCTTTTTTACTCTGCTTGTTTCTGAGCTTTTACTTTTGCCTTCATGTCATTTTACAAAAAGACATGGTAAATGAGTTTGTTCTTGAGACAGCAAATCTCTTATATCTAACCTTAGCCCAGAGCAGTTTTTAAATGCTTAAATTCTGAAACTGTGTGTGTGTGTGAGAGAGGGATATAGAGAGATATTCGTCTACTATTCCTTATTACTGGGAATATATGAGAGAAAAATATTTTTACTAAAGAAAAAGAAAAAAAATAAGGGTCCTCTCATGTTCTGAAATGTTTTTTTTAATTTTTCATCAGACTTCAAAATGCAAAGACAGATTGTAGTGACTGGAGAATGCTTTACTTTAATCTTTGTCCAGTATACCTGGCAAACTGAGTTTACTTGGATGTCACATTAAACTTTACAACAGCTCTGTCACTAAAGCAAGAATGCAAAACCCTTCAGCCGCTATTATTTTAAATAAAAACCACCAAAGAAGCAAATTCTGTACTGGTGTAGATTGCAATTTTTGAAGCCTGTGTTTGCACAGTAGTTTGCAAGAGCTAAGGAGCTACTCAAGTAACTCTTAAACCCAAACAATTTATTCTAGTGTAATGCAGACTTAGCTTCCAGATAAAAGGCTCGCTCATTCTATAGTAGACAATTCATGTTTTTATAAAACACCTTTAGTACGGCAACAAATGCATCCTGAAGAATACCTTTATTCATTTATCACCACTGAGAGTCTCGCTTCCCTGGTAATATGATGTGCCTTGTAGGGATCTGACAAACTGCATGCATGGAACAGGTACAGAACCTTTTTTAGAACCTTTCTGCCATTGTATTCTTTGAGTCTTTTGTTTCTGATGATTTTACTGAACAATCATTAACATATATGATGTGTAGTATGATACAATAAGCCTTAAATAGATATGGAACTTGATAATTTCTTCATGGACCCCAGTTCCATGTATGAACAACATTATTTATAGGATATATTGCCGCCAAGGGCATGGATCGTTTCTGGTCTTGTATGCTAAAATGAGAAGGATCTGTTTAGAGAAAACCAAAACAGGAGAAAAAAAATCTCAATCAGCTAACTTGCTTTTTTGTTTGGCAACAGCTTCGGAGAGTTGAAGGCAGACAGGGACATATGTGTGCTAGAATCAGTGGGGCAAGTGATTAAAAGCGATAGGATGTCCTGCACCTTCTGTGCTCAAACCAAAATTTTATCTCCTTTGAAACAAGAGCCTTTACATCACTCAGTAGAATATATTTCTCATGAGCAGCATTAGACTACAAAAATACTCTCAGCTTTCTTTGCTGAGGATTCTTTATGTTTTCCAGACACAGGAGGTCTATTAAACAAGAATAACAGTGCTCTTGGCATCTGATTTTTAGTCAGGAAGTATATACAATGACTTGAAAGGTGTATATGCAGGACTTTCAATCTGATTTACTAGTAGCTTTTTAGAATCTGTCATGCATGTTATATTGACCTTACAATCTTAATTAACTAAACCACATACTTGCCTTTCAGTTCCTTAATGTAAATCAGTGGCAGCACTAAGAAAAAGTCATAACAAAAAATATCCTGAAACATCCTGAAAACTTAGATTCTAGCATGTCAGAATATGGAATTTCTCAGCTGATAAAATAAACTGAATTCTTTGGAAAATGCTTAGAAAAAAAAGCAACATCCTACTTGGCCTCTGGTGCAAGGATCCATGTGCCAAAAAATTATGAGCCATATGTCCCCAAATCATAAACTCTCTTGAAAGTAGTAAGTTTCAAACCTACATTTTATAAGCTTTCTGGGTTTATATCAAAGACAAGATTTTCATATGATTGTCAATATCTAAAAACTGAATCGAGCCCAAAATCTGGTGTTCATCTCCATGTTAGACAGGTGTCTAAAGAATTCATTAGTTTATCTCCTTTGCTATTTCTGTTGCATTTCAGAAAGTTAGCTGACTTCATCATGAGATTTGGGCTGCAAGGGAAACTTTCTGGCTAGTGTACAGAATAACTGAGACAATTCATCCTTAGCTTTGCTTCTGAGATAGCAAGCTATTGCCCACCAAGGCAAGCTTTTAGCTAATCTAGGATTCTTTGGTGCTCCATCTTCCTAAAAGCAGAACAGCTTAGTGCATTACCTTTTGATAACAACTTTCCCCCCCAAGCTATGTAAAGAGCTTTTCACATGGAATAAGAGTTTCTCATTTTCATGTCTGTAGAACCTGTGCTGAATATTTCTTTCACCTGCTGCCACTTTGTTCACCTCTCTTCTATTTCTTTTCTTTCTATTTCTCTCTTCAAAGCTAGCTGCTACCAATAGCGATGCGAGAGACAGTAGTGCCCTCTTTAGTTCTTTTCCTCATATATTCTTCCTTTGGCCGAAGCAAGTGAAGAGCAGGCAGATCATTAGTTCCAGAACTGTTGAACAGTGTTCACCAATGAGGGAAAAGGGATGAGCATACAAACCAAAGTAAAAATACATCTAGTTTCTAGAAGGAACTGAGAATCTAGAACTCGAAAAGAAAATATAGGAAGACTGAGAGACAAGATCACTGCCAGACTGACTGAACTGTGACTGACCAGACCGTATCTGCAATTGTACAGGTAATGAAAATCATAGAATCATAGAGCCGTAGAATAGTCAGGGTTGGAAAGGACCTTAAGATCATCTAGTTCCAGCCCCCTGCCATAGGCAGGGACACCTCCCACTAAACCATGCCACCCAAGGCTCTGTCCAACCTGGCCTTGAACAACACCAGGAATGGAGCACTCACAACTTCCCTGGGCAACCCATTCCAGTGCCTCACCACCCTTACATTGAAGAATTTCTTCCTTATATCCAATCTAAACTTCTCCTGTTTAAGTTTGAACTCATTATCCCTTGTCCTATCACTACAGTCCCTAATGAAGAGTCCCTCCCCAGCATCCGTATAGGCCCCCTTCAGATACTGGAAG
>JAOEHX010053626.1:0-11501 GCA_025448015.1 Bolborhynchus lineola | reverse complement strand
TTTTGCCAGGCACAGAGGTGAGGCTGACTGCTCTGTAGGTTCCTGGCTCATCCATTTTCCCCTTCTTGAAAATGGGAGTTATATTTCCCTTTTTCCAGTCATTGGGAACTCTCTCAATTGATTTAACACTTCCATGGAGCCAGGTGATATCCAGGGGTCGGAACCCTTGGATATAGAGAATGTAGTAAAGGAAACAGGAAAGAGAATAATTTCCAAGTATCCTGCTGAATTTCAGCTAGATGGCAATTAGTTATGTCAGGGCGGAAATCATCAGAGCACACAAAGTATAATGTAAAAAAATTTGAGATCCTACGTATCATTTTACAGCCAGTCTATACTGTAGTGCAGAGTGTAACAGAAAGCTCAGATAATTATGATGAGTTGGTCTGCTTGTCTTGAAATAATATTTGTCATCTTGCATGATCTCTTTCCATGATCAGAAAGGGCTTTGTTTATTTCAGGATAAAAAGGAATTTAAATCTCATTCCTACAAATTTATGCAATTATATTTGGTTTGAAGGGTATCAAGAAATTTGAGTGCATAAATGCTTGCAGGATCAGGACTTTAGTTTTCAAGATGGACTTTCAGGCTCTTTCACAGACAATTTTTGTGATCTCAACCACACTTTGTTTGAAACACTTATTACGAATAGCTTCTCAAGAATGAAAATCTGATGCTTTATCCTCTGGCCACTTGTGCCTACTACTTCTGATCTTGCTGATAATGCTAGAAATTAAAGTACGGATTCTCAGAACAGCAAGGCTTTTCATAATAGTCTCTCTGCATGAAAAGTCCATGTGTCAGCTAAGAAAATTAATTTCTAATAATACTTGGCACTGAATGAGTGGCTTTTCTCAAAGGAGGGCAGCAAGCACTGTTTATCTGATCTTTGTAACACTGAAATAGGTTTCACCTATTTGAATCATCTTTGTCTTAGTCATCTTTATATCCAGAAGCTTATACTGGATATGATATCCTCAAATTCAACACATGGATATTTTTTTTTTTTTTTAATAAGGAAATAAAACCACACTAGGTATAGTTGCATTGTTGTGCTCAATCGTATTTCTCTGTTAGGCCAGGAACAACATTTTCTGTGCCTGTTTAAAATTCTGGAGAACTTTATGCTACTCTTTTAAGGCAGGCAATGTTACGCAACTTTATGTACAAGTTTAATTCATCTTTTAAAGATTTTACCTGTACATGTATTATCCTTTTCACTCTAAACTTAATGACTCAGTGTCATTTTCAGAGCATGCTACTATGCAAATTCTGTACAATGTCACAGACTTGTGAATGTACCTCTTCAGTTTGCAGTTTTAGCAAATAAGGGTTCTGTAACTGTAAAGAAACAAATACACTAAGACTGTTTTAGAAATAAATACCTCTATTTTGCTTTAGATTTGAAATAGTAATCTGAAAAATAAAAGTGTGCATTAAAAGTTTAATTAGTTATTCTTGGTTCGTATAATTTTAAAAGACAAGCATTCCTTCACAGGATAAAGATGAATCAAAGTTCTCCAATTCGTGTAAAAATGTGTATCTCTACTGTCATAGTTTGTTCTGGATCAATTCCAGTGCATTGTGACGATGGGAGCTAGAAAGGAAAACTCCAGAGGGTATTTTTAATCACTTTTACCTCTATTAACAATGTGATGCTATTTCCATTGTTCCTGTTATAAAAATAAGTAGCTGACATGTTCCCCAGAATTGATTATTGTGCTTTAGTTAGCAGATCAGCCATCAAGACATTGCAGCGTATCAGGAAAGGGAGTGGAAAGTAGCAGGCAGAGAAACCTCAAAGGAAAGGACAAGACACTGTCTCTTTTGTCCTTTGTTCCAAGATGGAAATAAACCGTCTCCACTTTTGATAAGCTCTTCTTTTGATCTTTGTTTGCAATAATTAGGATTAGACACTATTTTATGAAACCTTTTAGGTTTAGCCCCCTCTGAGTCAATATGAATATGAGTTATTTGTCCTCTGCAAACAACCACATAAAGTAAGTTTTTATGGTTTAATTCATGGAGATTTTGCATAATACGCAAGTGAACTACATATTGATGGATCTGCCTTTTTTTTTTGGGGGGTGGGCAATTTGTGAATACTTGTCACACTGTGCTCCCATATATTTGTTTTAAATGGTTTAGACAATCTTTCCCCTGTATAAGGCTATAGATTCGTGTCCTCACTTATGAGTATCAGTAAATATGATTTAAGATACCTTTGGCTGCAGAGAAAAGCAGAGCTGTTACTCTAATTAATGATGAAAGACAAAGGAAATAATGTGAAATAAGAATTTGGGATTCAGCTGGACTATGCTGGAAGCAGATCTGGAGTGTTACTTGCTTCTGGTGCAAACTTACCAAGAAATGCAGGTATTACATTTTTCCTTGCAAAGCCAGACTTTGTGACAGACAAAAAACTCCAATCCAGAAGAAAACAAAAAATCCCACTCCACCAGAAAGTAAATAAAATTAACTGCAGTCATCTAAGAAGCTAAATGTGTGGTAAATCTAGATAATTTTCACATCTATGACCAGGATCCAGGATACTTCAGAGTAAAACAAATGTAATATTAAAGAATGCAGGCATCAGATATGTTTGTGTATAAACACAGCTGTGGTATATATTTGTAATTTCATAAACCATTTCAGCATTCATGAGTGTATGTATATTGTATATTTTTTTGTGTCACTTTTAATTCATAGATTTTTAAGGACTGTTGTAACAACCTATACTACAAATATTGTTTAGGATTCCCTTGCTTAGGATCTAGCATTTTACAATGTCTCCCTTAGGAATGCACCTTGATTTCAAGATTTCAAGTGACTACTTCGAAGTTTAAAACATGACAAATTACTTTAGAGTTTAAAACATGTGTCTTACT
Organism: Bolborhynchus lineola; assembly: GCA_025448015.1. Lineage (NCBI taxonomy): Eukaryota > Metazoa > Chordata > Aves > Psittaciformes > Psittacidae > Bolborhynchus > Bolborhynchus lineola. The sequence continues at coordinate 8,612 of JAOEHX010053626.1, read as the reverse complement.
CCATATTTTTATTCTCTTAGAATCAGTATCTAGTCTTTCATCTGAGTTCTTTTTTAGTGTCCTGAAGGGAGAACTACATGGTGCAAAGCTATAGCATGCCTCCTACTATCAAGAACAAAAAAAAAAATGATGTAGACTTTGCTGAGATTTATTTTACTTATTATAGTGAATATATATAATAAATTAATATATGAAATACTATATATTTATTATACTTTATTATACTGAGATATACTATTACATCACTGTAATAGTAAACACTTTCATGTCTGCAGATTTAGTACTTTTAATCATTTTTAGTAACTTCATAAAGCATGTAGAGGTATAGTCATTTACTGGAAAATACAGAATGCTCCTTAAGGAATCTAAATTGCTGTATCTTTGTGTCTCCAGTGGAATATAGTCTACTCCTATCAGCTAAATAAGTGATACAGTCTAAACAAAGGGTAATAATGTTCAACTGGAATTCCAGGAAAGGAAGCTTAATGAGAACTTCCTGATTTAATCTTAACAAAAATAGAAAGGTTGATAGGATAAATGAATCACTCAGAAGAGCAGATTTTGCTTCAGTTAATTAAAATGGACCATAAAAATGTCAAAGTACCCCTTTATAACATTTAACTGTAAAACTCACATACAAAACTAGACTAGCATTTTCATGCATGGGACTAAGAAGAATCTCTTCAGAGAAACAGCTCTATTTTCTGTATATTTCTTCTAATTTTCCAGTCTGGAAATAATGGTGACAGCTACCTGGACACTTCTCACATAATTTCCTGTATCTTCCAGTATCTTCTACTTTTGGAGGGCCAGGAAAAGGCTTCTCAGAAGTAAATTTGGAACTTTTGCTTCTGTAAGACATCAGCAAGTCAGAGATGAATGGAAATTAAAGAAAAACAAAGCAAATGAACTATTAGAGCCCTAAGGAAAGGTTTTGTTAGGTTCAATTTGAGATCACTTTGACTTCCTGACAGTGGTAGTTGCTCAAGTGTGGAATAAACTCACAAAGAAAGTAGACCAACACTTTTTGGACAAGATACCTGCACTGCTAGGAGAATGGAAATGACAAAGCTCTAGGCCTTCTCCATCTCTAACTTCTGCAAATTTATCACCCGTCAACACTTTTTAAGTATAGCCAATGTGAAAAGTGTCTAAAAAGCCAGTCAGGCAAGTGACAAGTTGTGATTACAACCTTCTTTTCAGCTACCAAACCAGCAGGAAAATGTGTAAAAATGTGTGTGTACTACCATAACACTCACAGCAACAAAGAGCAGGATATCCATGGGACTGCCAAAGGCCATGTGCATCAGGGGAACATACTATGCATTTCCTCGCATATGCTCCACCCATGAACAATCCTTGCCTTTCGTGAAGGGTGTTTATTTCACACTTGGCCATGAACATCTCATCTTTTTAGAAATAGTTGAGTTTCTTTTTCAGCAGCAGTCCAATAATTTTCAGTTTCTAAATTCTTCCAGGATGGAGCTTTGTTTAATGGAAAGCTGGTGGATGGGAATCCTTTTGTTCAGAGCCTTGGCACAGTTGGTATTTTCTTTCCTGGCACAGTTGGTATTTTCTTTCCTGATCAAATTTGACCTAAGGTTTTGGTTGGTGGGTTGTTATTTTTTTTTTGTTTGTTTTTTTTTTGTTTTGTTTTGTTTTGTTTTGTTTTGTTTGTTTTTTGTTGTTTTTTTTTTTACTTCCAGTTGTTATTGCTTTCCAATTTGTTACTTTATTTTGTTTGTGGGGTTGCATGTTTTTCCACTTTTCCTTACTATCATAGTTCAGAATGGGGGATCAGAGAGAGATTTTATGTGATAGGGCTGTTGTGTGGTTTTATGACTGAGTGCTGCCAGAAGAAAACAAGAAGAGGCAGACTTGGTGAAGCGTGACATCTGTGTATATAAAAGATCTGACACTATATGCTAAGGGTGCGTATGGGTGACTGACAGCATCTGAAGTTAGAAGAGGAGTAGCTCCAAGTTAATACTGAATTCTATTTTATTAGCTAACACTGACACATTTATTCATTCCTGATCCCTTGGACAATTCAAGGACAGGATAAACCAAGTTTATTACAATCACTCTGATTTTTATTATTTTTTTTTTCCTTGATGCCAAGAAGCAAAGAATAATGTGAGGAATCACTTCTACAGATAAAAACACATGGGAAGAGGAAGAAGTAAGAGGTGAGGGAGTGGCTCAAAGGAATCCTAAACCAGATAGACCTTCTTCCCTCGCCTGATGACAGATTCCATAGTGAAAGAGATTACCTCCCACTAGAGACTTAAAAAGGGATAATCCTGAATAATGCTGGAAATCAAGTCAATGTTTTGTGAAGGTGGGAAATAGGTACCAAAAAAAAGCAGGTTCATACTGATAAGCAAATAAGGCAGTCTTCTCACTCCTGTGCCTGAGATATCTGTGTGTTTCAGGCAGCTGTGAGTGATGAGGCACCCATCTGTGATGAGCTAAGGATGGGATGTGAGCCTTGGAGTCAAAATGGAATTGCCTACTTTTGACCAAAATGTACTTTATGGGCGGGTGTGCTTTGACTGCCAACTATCTGTTTTGTTTTGGCACTAGAAATAAGTCTTGGATACCTCCCTTTGGAGGGTTAGCTGCAATTACAGATACATTTCAGAAGATTCTTCCATTTCATAGAAAAAAATGATGAAAATTAGAAGGAACATAGTCATCATTTGCCAGACTTCAAGATATATTTTTCCTACATATTTAGTGGTTTGGGTAATTATTTTTTTAATGAGAATACTTGTCAAAGCACATTATGTTGACTGATTTCACATCATCACGTTTTTTCCTAGCAGTTTGTTATTACTGATTGTATGATTCAGAAAAACATTAATTTTTAATTACTGCCAGTAATTTCTTAGAGATCATTAATAGCCAAACAGCTATAGACCACTTAAGTATTTTTCAGCTTTCCTAGGGAAAAGAAAACCAAAAACCAACTTGATTTTCTGATTTATAGTTATAGTTTGAGTTCAGAAAACAGAGTAGTTCAACAAATCCTGCAAGGTTTTTCCCCTGTGCTGGGCTTTACCCTTAGGCACCACTCACAGCATCTCCTCACCCTCCAGGGCCGCTGGCTTGTGCTTGTGTTGCACTGTAGCAGCAAAAGAAGCAGGCAAGCTCAATTAGTCCCAGCACACGACTCAAACTTGCTGGAAGTTTCTGTCCTTAGTGTGCCTCTGACTACTTCTACCACACTTCCATGGCTACCAGGGCCTAGAAAAGAAAGCAATATCTTATCTCTAAGAGCTCACCTAGGTGGCTGTATATTTCTCCTAATGCAAGTCAGTGTCTTGTGGGTGACAGTAAGTATAATGGTTATATCAAGGATGCCATGAAAGAAACTGTTACATGTTGTTTTAGAGAAGAAGGAGAAAATACAAACTGCATTTAATGAATGGGCTTGTGTTTGGCGTATGATATGTCTTGAGGCATACATCCCATGTAGTTTACTTTTACCTTATCACTATCACTCAGAGTCTGCTTATCTAGGAATAACCTTTGTGGTTATGTTGTGTTATTTGAAATCCTAGATGCAAGACATAACCATACTAGTGTAGCTATACCATTCTGCACCGTTTTACCAAAGTAATTTTAAGTTTCCAAGGATACGTATTTCTTGTTAACTTTAATACAACAGTTATCTGAAGCTTGTATTCTCTGCTAACAGATGTTTTGTTACTAGAGTCCAGTATTATGCAATAAGACAGTGAGTCCCCAGAACTCCCTGTCAGGAACACAAAGTACTTGTAGATCACTTTCCTATTTTCTGGCATTCAGTGATGGGTAAATCTCTAAATGGTTTGTAGGTCCATTTAGTTTAAACTAAATATCAAGAGCTCAGATTCCTAGAGCTCAGTTTTCTCAGACTACAAAACCAGACTCGTTATCTAGTGGGGGTAATGGTACTGGGAAGAGAAATAGGAGAGAAAAGAACTTTCTCATATTTTCAGCTTGAAATCAGTACAAAATTGCCTTTCTTTTTCATCTTCTTTTCCCTTCTGCATGCAGTTTTTCACGTTCTGTATTTGCTGCTTTTTACATATTCAAGATGAAGTTCTGTCTCAGCTACTTTCACATGACCTTTCTGACCTGCATCTTTCCTTTACACCTATATGCATACTCCAGTGTCAAGGACTCGTTGGGAACAAAATAACAATTATCTGAGGTATACAGAGTTCAAATTTACCTTGGTCATAGTATTGCATAGTAAATGAACAGAAAGGATTTCATTTGAGGTCTGGCCAAAGAAGTCTTTAAAGTGTCAGAAAACTTCCTGTTGTATACTAAACACCCATGTCATCTGGGAAGATCACAGGCTGCAAAAATAGATTTTTTTAGTTACAACTTCAGTGGTATAAAATATTAGGAAAATAGGAATTGTTCCATTTTGCAAGAGCAGGACAGCAAAATAATTTCACGTGTTTTGACTGATACTATCTCCTTTGCACATACACCGTAGTACATTTTCTGTATTGATTAAGCATAGATAAATCAGTTCTTCAGCATAGGTTTATGAATGTATAATTGACATTTTGTCAGTGTCACAAAATTCCCTTTCTGAGGCAATTGCATTTGCAATGCTGTGTAGTAGATATTTTTTCTTTAAGTGAAAGATAATCAAACGTAATTAAATTAGAATTTCCTCATGATTTTGCAGTAGTGGCACTTTAGCGCCTGTGTCATTTGGTTTTTTTTGCAGCTGCTATTTTGTTCAAGGAGTCAGTGTATGACTTGACTTTTCTGTAATATTTCCAAGTAGAACCACTTTTACTTCCTTTAATGTTACAATATTTGGCAGGGCTAGCCTCATGTGAATAAATGAGTGAAGAAATTGCGTAATTGTAGTGAAAATGCAAATAATTTATTTGTGCTAAAAAGCATCAAGCACTATGGTGTAACTAATGAAACTAGCTGTTTAATGCAGTACCAAAATATTAATACATCAATCAGAGCTAACACTGCAGAAACTCTGTAGGGTGCAAGAAAAGGTAAAGGAATGATGGAAACAACAGAAAGAATTTTAGATAACAGTTTAAAGGACATGAGGAAGCATGCTGAAAGCATTTCTAGTAGCACAGGCAGAGGAAAAGTCATTCTATCACACTTTGCATTGCCTATGGAGACTATGAGGGTTGTCTACGACAGTTGTCACACACATTGCCTGCACAGCACTTTCTTGGGACAGACGTCTGCACTGAGCACACATAGGAGACTCCCAGAAGAAAAGGCCAGTGTTGAGGTTACAAGGTTTGCATGTTTTCTCTTGTCATTGCTATGTGTACTTGTAGACACCCATGAAACAAGCTCTTGCACAAGTTCATGCAAACCAGAGTTTCTTTGCCAACTGTTTCACCTTTTACCTTCAAATTATGTAGGGAACAACAAGCTCTCTCTCCTCTGCCTCCATGATCTACCGTGGACTTTTAATTTGCTGCAAACTCTAGTGCCCACCCCACCAGCCGCTGCTTCCTGGTCATGTTTGCTGGCTGTCTCCATCGAGTCTTCTCTGAGCCCCACTGTTGGAAAAATGTGTTTCTGGACTTCTCCTTTGTCAGAGGGAAAGAGGCTTATTCATACTCTGCTTTGTTTTCCAAGCAGATTTTGTTGACAGCTTGCAATTCCCCTGGAGCCCTTGCAGGATCCTGTAACATCGCACAGGGTCCTGTGACCCATGCAACTGGCTGAGAGCTCTGGGTACTACTTCAGCCAGAAGACTTGCGTAGAAAGGAGGGAGAGATTGCACAGCGGACTGATTTACTGATCCTGGACCTGGGATTTGTACCTCCAGCCTTCACTGTCTACCCTCCCAAAACTTGGATTGTGGAAGAAATGCCTTTCTCCCTTGCTGTGTATGTGCTCAGGGCTGTATTGGAAGCCATGCAATTTCCATGAGGTCATTTCATGGCACCTAACTCAATACTTTTAAAATGTTGCGTCCTGCGTAAGGAGAGAACAAAATTAAGGACTCTCTGTGGGGCTGGTGCACAGCTGGGTTTGTGTGGGAGCTGATGCATGAAAATCAGTGCAAATATGTCTGTTCTCCAAAAGGATATAGCAGCATGGGACGTCCATATAAATGAGTGGAAAAAGGTAGAGGGAATACAATACATGCAGTTGTTTTTCTGGTGTTCAGTGCAACATCTGGGGTTCAACCACTGAACTGTTCATTTCACTGAACCCCCCCAAATATAATTTGCATTAAAAGGGAGATTTTATTTTTAAGCGCAGGGGAAGGTCATCAAACCCTTGTTGCAAGCCAAGAGAAGGCCACGAGTTAGAAACTGAATGTAACTGGACAGGGAAAGAAATGCAATCTGTAGCCATTTTTGTTGCTGAATCACAGTGATGTGGGCTTCTGAGGAGTACAGCAAAATGCACATGAGCTTACTAATATTTTTAATCTATTTTAACAAGTCCAGAAGTAGCGGATTTAATTATAGTCCCTGTTGTGTCCCACTGGCTTGGTAGAGGATCTAGCTCATATTGTTTTACTCACAACAGAAATGAATGTGCTTGCTAATAGAAAAGCTGGACCTTAATGTTATTCTGTAGCTTGTGCTCAGTTTTACTATCTTGCAAGAGAAACAGAAGCATTGAGCAGGAACAGACAAATGAACAAAAAAAATTTATTTTTTCTGGAATAAAGTTCCCAGAAAAACAAAGAAAGAAACTGTCTTAATGAAAACCTGGGATAGGAAATGCTTCAGCACGTATCCTTTTTCCACAGAGCTGTTCTCTTGTCTTACGAAACAGACAGGTGCTGGGAAAGAGAACTGGAAATGACTTACTGAAGAGTTGTGTCAGCCCATTCCTTGCTGATATATTAGTAAACGCTCTAGAAGAAGCAGAGCCTGATTCTCCTAGTTTTACATCTAAGTAATTCTGGAGAAAAACGAGAACTCCCTTCTTTCATACACTGGCAAAACTAAGTAGGCTGTTGAGTATTTTCTGTGATGAGCTTTATCCATGAATGTGTGTAATTTAGAGAAGCTGAAAACAGTATATTTGCAAAAACATATGCAAGTTGTCAATATACCCTTTGGAAAATCTGCTGTAGCTGGCTGATTGTCTTACAATATTATTAAATGTGGGGTAATTATTTCGCCATGTTTAGGTCACTTTTGGATACAACATACAGGAGAGGGAAGTACTGGCCTATTATATTAAGCAATGAGCTTTCCATATGTTGGAAATAGTGTCATGAAAAGAAACTGCCCAAAGAAAGAAAACTTGGTATTTATGAAAGGCAGTACTCAGTGCATCACCAATGATCCCATCCAGCAGAGATTTTCAGACTATGTCTGTTACCATGCTGTCTGATCTCAAAAAAGGAGAGGGATGTTATTTCTCTTAAAGAAATAAAAAATAGAAATAGGCCATCCATCAACTAAAACCAAGACAAGTGTTTGGTTCTCACTGTTGAAATGGGGTATTATTATTCCCATGGGGATTAATAAACCTAGCTGGAGGAGTCTGGCCCTTCGGGAGGTCAATAGAGGAATGTTTATGATTAATGTTGTGGTCCATGGTCTATCTCTATGCTAAGTTAATAAAGCTACATTGTCTTTTACTGTTCCTTATTAACACAACATTAAACTTTTACTAACATTCATGTTGCAGACTGCCCTTGGCTCTGTGAAGTAAAATAATACTTTGTGGAAAAGATTTTACTGTACAAATAAGCAGATGTAACATCCCAGTTTGTTCCCAGCTCTCAGATGACAGCAGTTCCTGTAATTAGCTGTGAGCTGGAATGTGGGTTGCCATGCAGTAACCACACCAAGCATTTTACTTCACATCTTGATTTCACGTTTCAAATATCCCTGTTGACTTTAGAAAATGAGTTTTGGAAGCACAACATAGCAAAGGAGAGGAGACACAGAACCAGCATTTAAGGTGAACCTAATATATGTCAAATAAAACCTTTAATATTTAAATTTACTTGACTTCTCAAAAAATACAAAATGCTATAGGAAAGCATTGCTTTAACAAATAGATACCTTGAAAAAAATAATCACATGTATTCAGAAATTAAAAATATATTGCAAAAGAGAGTTTGCAGTATGAAATTCAAACCTCTCACAATCATAAAATGATAGAATAGTTAGGGTTAGAAAGGACCTTAAGATCATCTAGTTCCAACTCCTTTGCCATGGGCAGGGACACCACACACTAAACCATATCACCCAAGGCTCTGTCCAACTCGGCCTTGAACACTGCCAGGGATGAAGCATTCACAGCTTCCCTGGGCAGCCCATTCCAGTGCCTCACCACCCTTACAGTAAAGAATTTCTTCCTTATATCCAATCTAAACTTCACCTGTTTAAGTTTTAAACTGTTATCCCTTGTCCTATCACTACAGTCCCTGAATAAAATGGTAAATTGCAATTAAGTTCCTAAGACAGTACATATGAAATCCATATTAATACCACATTAGTTCATCATGACTAACTTTATTATAGCTAATACCAAATGATAAAATAATGACTTCCTACTTACAGAATTACCATTTCTAATCTTCCTCCTAGAAGGAGTATATTTACACTTCTCTAGAAAGAATGAAAAGGTGGGTTTTT
>JAOEHX010053625.1:0-41773 GCA_025448015.1 Bolborhynchus lineola | reverse complement strand
TGGGGGACTGGAACAGAGGAGGAAGCAAGGAGGGGGCAGAGCGAGGGAGCCGCGGCATGGCAATTCTTAAAGATGCATTAAACTGCGGGGAGCCTAAAGTAGGCTTAGAGATGAGCCTAAGCAACTGGGACAAAGTCTGCTCAGAAGCCCCAGATGGGCCTTGGCTTCCACTATTATCTGCTTGAGCTCACAAAAGGAAGGAGAGGGCGGGAAGGGGGTGAGGTTAAGGTGCTCATATTTGCATCAGAAGTATTGTTCGCTTGCACTTGTACAGAGAGGGGCAGGAGAGACGGAGGGTGGGAGAGAGCAGCAGCTCCCGATAGCTCAGGGGATCAGACAGCCCTGGATTCTTCCATCCCACTCCTGCCAGGCAGGGTGTTAATGTGGCGTGAAAGCAGTTTAAAGCCCTGGGCCCCTCTCTCGGTCAGCAGGGTGTCCAGTGCAGGCCAAAGTCCCCAGTGGGTGGCTGTCAGTGGCAGGTCGGTCGGTTAGGCAGAAATTTATTAGTATTATATTTTCCCCCATTTATTTGTTCGAGCAGCGGGGAGAAAGTGACAGCTGTATTAGGGGCTGAAATGCCTCCAAAGGGATCAGGAGACATCTGCAGAGAGGGCTTCTGACAAAAACCCCTTTCAGCATGCCTTTAGCAGCCGCTTCCAAAGATATGGAAAAGAAAGAAGGTTTATTGCTTCTGGAGGGCTCAGGCTCCTGCCTTTTTATTTCTCTGTTTCTTTCCCTGTTTCTTTATTCCTTTCCAGCCTTTCACAGCATAGGCATCCTTCGCATTAGCACCCCAGCGCCTGGGAGAAGAATAACCGCTCTGCTCCCTCCCCAGCTTGCTCCTCTCTTGCTCTTTGTCTGATTCCCAAAGAACAAGAAGTGGAGGCTTGCAGGAGAAAGGTTGTCTTGGAGTCACGTCTGAAGGCAAGTCCTCCTGCAAGACAGTGCTGAGTTCCTGTGCCACCAGTGCTATCAACTGTGCCAGAAACATTTGAAGCAGCCAGAATGGCTTTGTGCTTTTTAATCTCCCTGTCCCTAACCATCCTTCCCCCTCTCACATCGCATCGTGTTCAGCTGTGGGGCTTGGGAAGGGGGAAACAACAGCAATCACTTTTATCATTAACCCATTCAGCTGCAAATCCCCCTCCCCAAAGAAAATTCACAGCCAGATTTGCGTAGGCAATCAGCTGTATTCTTTATTTCTATAGCGCCTTTCTTATTAAGCACCTCTCTCAAAGGAGCTCTTCAGGAAATAAAATTGGTTACAGATTAAACGCAAGAAGTCAGCTTTCCCTGTTCAAATACAGCAGGTTTTACTGTGAGGGAGGAGATGTTAGCTGGCCTTATCGTTAACACTGCTCGTTTTCACGTCTGCTGCCCCACTGAGATGGGGCATTTAACACAGCAGATTGGGTTCTGTGCCAACTAACTGTGGGCAGCCTCCACACATTAGTGATCTTAATCCTTCATTACCTTAGCAGGTTTTGCTGTCTGGGATTCTCTTTTTTATTAGTAGTAATTTTTTTCGAGGTTTTGAAGTGCTGTAGACAATAAAATACAACCCTGGTTTGTTAATTAACATTTCAGAAGGTTTCATTCACACTTGCCCAAGTTCTGGTTATTTCAGTTTATTTCACTTTAAACGTGAATGGATGGAGAGCTGTAGCTGGAGGAGCAGTACCTGCTGGGGTCAGGAAGCTGCCACAGGTATTTGGGGCTGCCAGGTTTGGCAGCTCTCCTGACATCCCCCCCCAGCCTTGGCTGCAAAGCTTGTTACAATGGTTGCTGGCAGTAGAAATGAGACTTTGGGGGTGTTTTGGTTTTCTGCTGAAAAGAATACAAAAACCTTTGAAAATTAAGGTCATAAATGGAAAGAATAGTATTTTGAAATAGGAGAACAAAGGCTAACATGACACTTTCTTATTTATGTAGAAGCTATAATAGGTAAAGGAAGGTGTAACATCGTATGTAACACCTTTGTTTCTGACTGAAAATGTGTGATTGCTGAGCATTAAAAGAATCCCAGACTGGTTTGGGTCGGAAGGGACATTAAAGCTCATCCAGTTCCAGCTGTGGCAGGGACCCCTTCCACTCGAGCAGGTTGCTCCAAGCCCCTGTGTCCAACCTGGCCTTGAGCACTGCCAGGGCTGGGGCAGCCACAGCTTCTCTGGGCACCCTATGCCAGCGCCTCAGCACCCTCACAGGGAGGAACTTCTGCCTAAGATCTAAATCTCTTTCAGCTTAAAGCCGTTCCCCCTTGTCCTGTCACCACATGCCCTTGTATAAAGTCCCTCTCCAGATTTCTTGTAGGCCCCCTTGAGGTGTTGGAAGGCTGCTAAAGGGTCTCCTTTCATAAGAAATTCAGCAAAATAATGAACATACTGATGTTCATGAATCCTGTGCGTTGTTGTTGTGGGACTGTTTCTTCATTTTCTGAGATGCTGTTTTAAATCTGTGATTGTTAAGCTCAGCATTTGAAGCTGTTAGTGAAAATTTAGAAGAACTCACAGCTGGAGGCTCATGTGTCAGTTACAGCGGGACCGACACTGCGTGCTTTACTGAGTACAGGCACAAAAGACCAATTTTCCCATAAAGAGTCAGGAGAGTGGAAGAAATTACTTTTCAGATTCTATCATCTGTAAGCAGTAGTACCAAATACTGTCATTTGGTAAAAAAAAAAACCAGCCCAAGCAGGTAATTTTGAGTAGTCTCATTTACTGTAAGAAAGAGAAGTTCCAACTTGCTTGCCAGGGGGTTACTGAAAAACAGCAGTATTGTTAAATAATTTCTCATTCAAACTCCAAAACAAAACTCAAATGGATGTAATTTTGTGCATAATCAGTATCCAGAGACATCTCATTCCTTTGTGATGGTTGTTTTCTCTTAACTGTGGTAACAAGAAGAAATTTTGCACTAGCATTTGTTCACTCCTATTTATAAATGGGGAATAAATCCACGTTACAACAACAGCAGTGCTCCCCAAGGCAAATCGTTCACACTCCAGAAGGTGCTGCAGTTCTATTGTGGATATCACATGCCTGCTTCTGTGGACTTCACTTACAGTTTAATAATTGAAAACTCCTAAGAGGATGAATGTTTTTGGAAAACACATGAATCCCAGGTAAAGCAACGTTAAAGATGGGTGGGAAAAGATGTTGAGAGCTGGACCACGTGGCATTTGGCCAGTTTCCTTTTAATAACTCACCTGGTTAGGTCTTTGTAATCTCTACCTAAGAATAAACTGACTGCAGCTGGAGTCAGGGAGGAGGTGTCACCACCTCATTTCTGCTGTTTACAGTGAAACTGAAATAGGTCACAGTTTCGAGTTGCTTAATGGAAGTATCAGACTGGAAATGTAGCTTTAAGATAAAAGCAGATACCTGCCTGTATCAGTCTGTAACAGAAATCAAGGCGTCCCTTGTTTTAAATGGTTTTAAAGGGTATTGTTTGCATTTGCATTGCAGCTGGAAAATGGTAAAAATCCTACTTGAATGGAAATACTATAGTGAAAATGGAATCAGTAGGGATATATAGAGATAGTGCAGCTATTCCCTGTCCGTCTGTCTGTGTTGATGCTTCAGATACCTTTAAAATCCCTCAGTAACCCTTCTCACATGGGCCTCTGGTTCTTGGGTTGCCCTTTGGCTAATTGGAATCCTGCTCCTACCCTGTGCTGGTTGGTTTTGTGTTGCCTGAGCTTGTGATGCTGTTTGTGATGGCTTCATGGTCCCTGGATGTGCTTGGAAGCAGGGGTAGCAGGGACAGCACTCATACAGGGTAGGGTGATCAGGGGGAAACAGCGAGTGTCTGAAAGACACAGCTGGTTTTGCTGGAGTAGTAAAACTGGAGCTGCACCCAGCACACTGAAAGTTTAGCAACCTGTGTGTGTCAGCAGAATCTCGGTTCAGAAGTGTAAATTCCTGGGAACAGCAGTAAAGTGTATTCCGTTTTCACTATTTTCTCTCCCAGCAATTGAAAAAGCCACACCTAAGGGTCAGAACCTCAAGAGAATGGTGTCCCTGCCCTGGTTTTCTCTGTGTAATCTTCAGATACAGGCAGGCTTGGCCCAGGAATTCAAACTACATATGGAGAATATAACTGCAAGAAAGAATCTTTGGTTTTGAAAATAGGAGGATAAAGAGAGGAGACCCAGAGAATCTCACCGCACACACACACAGAGCCTCATTCCTGGATGATTTGTTGCTCATTAAAAACACAGCGTTCAAGAAGTGCTCCATTCTGTAACAAATGTGGGAATTGCATTTAACTCCCCTGCCACCTGCCACTCTCACCACTGCCGCTCTCTTTCAGAGATCAAGGAGAGAGCAGATAAAGAACACAAACCACCTTCCCTTGATGAGATGCGATCTCTAATGTTGCAGCATCAATCGTAACAGTGACAATATTATGGTTGTAATGATCAAAAGATTTAAGAGAAAAAAAAGAGTTGTAGGGGTAGTTAGTATGTATGTGCATATATGTGTATATATATCTATATATATGTAATGTAGCTGGGAAAAGTAGCCAGGCTTTCAACAGCTCAAGTAGAGCTGGGGAGATGGTACAGTGGTGCTGTTGTTTTTGCTCTACCTGTTCCCACATGATAAAGGAGCACAGGTTTTGCAACTGTCAATCAGGCACTTCAAATGAGTCCCTCAAAAGCCTCTGCTTTAAAACTAACTTGAAAGCGTGCACACAAGGTGACGTGTACATGCATGTATTCTCCCTAGAGTGTGATAAGCAGCCGTGTGGCTGGTTCTGCTGCAGGAAGGATTGCATCAAAAAGGGAAAAGGGAGCAAAATCAAGAAAAATCATATGTGTATGACCTGACTTCACTCTAGTAAAACCTCACTGTCGCTATTTTAGTACCTTTTCTTTGGTCTTTCCATGGAATGCATACCATTTCTTAAAATTAGGAAACACAGCCTTCACCCTTTCTTTTAATACCCTCCAAGAGAGATTATCTTCTTGATTGTTGACAAGGGGTATAAAGGGGGAGAAGTAGGGAATTGCCATGAGTATTGCTATAAATAGAACTTTGCTATAGCAATGCTTTTAGTGGAGAGTGTTCTTGCAGGCAGCCTTGTAACGAAGAGGGAGCAGATTTATTGCGCAGGACCGTCAGCCTTTCTCTGCAAGATTTGTTGGTGCTGTGCCAGTATGGTCAGTTTAATTCTCTTGTGCTTCTGCCTAAGAGTCCCCCCTCTATGCCTTTTGCTTAGGATTTTCTGTATTAATAAATTGTTGTTTCCACTGCAGTACAAGGAACAGCACTGTTTGCTTCAGAAGGACTCTGCAGTTTCATTTAGGAGAATGGTTCACCCACCTTACAGTGATGCTTTCTTGCTTTGAACTGTTGCAGCTAATCTGAACTAGTCTTGGCATACTCCATGCTACCATGTGCTTTGTGGAAGTGGAGATGGAGGAACCTTATACTGTAATCTGAACAGGGACAAAGAAACAAAATGTTCTGTTTCTTTAAGGGGAAAAATAGTTTTGTTCTAATTGCTTAGTATAGCTGAAGCTGAACTAATAACAAATCCTGCTTTATTGTCTGTAGTTTCAGACTATCATGTGAGAGCTTCCTTTTCCTCTTCTTTCCCCCATGAACAATTGTTCTTAATTTCTGAGGACATGTTCTTTCGCTGGGAGACAGGTGGGCCATGCCTCTTACTGCCAGAGCCAGGAGGAAGGTTCAACCAAGTCAGCCTCAGCTGGCTTTGGGCAGTCATTCAAAAGCAGGTATCAAACAGAAGCAGAGAACTTTGTTTCATTTTATTGGTTTGATTCTTTCCTAAGTTGTATCTACATCAGTCCCTGAATCTTTCTGAATTTAATGTGCATATTTTAATGGTCTTTTGTCAGAAAGAACTCAACTAGGCATAGCTTGTGCTGCAATTGCTTTCTTCCTCCAGCTTAAAGAGGAGAGTGAAAGTCCACACTTGACAGTACAGAAATGGTCAGAATCTGCATACTCACCTCCTTGTTAGCCTCATCCTGCAGGTCAGAGCTGAGGAGAGCTAAGAGGGCAGAATCTCCCCCATCTCTTTGGCCTGTCATCCACCCAGAAGATCATTCCAGAATCATCCCTGAGGAGCAACGCTTTTTTCCCCATCTTAACCATAAAATCAGTCATTACTGTGTCCAGTATGTTTGCAGCAATTGGTGATGCCATTTGTGTTCCGAACAATTTCCTCTCACAGGCTGTCTCTAGTCACAAGGCCTATCAAGATGATTGCATTTAGAAATTGGGATGGATGGCAGCTGTTTAAATATTCCTTGAAAAAATGTTATTATATGGCTCAACTATCAATCACACAAACATCCCTGTCCCCCTGTCAGAGACAGAAACACCCTGCACTTGTTGGCCACAGCAAAATGGTTAACTGTTGCTGACTTTCCTCTTCTGGAAGAAGTCCCTGATGTAATGGGAAGGGTTACTGCTGGTGGTGAGTCTTCCACAAATGGGCTTTTTGTGGGTGTCACAACAATATGCCCTCCAATGGCAGCACCAAGGCCTTTGTGGAAGGTGATGCAGAGTGTCAAATTCAGAGATGCCCATAAGCAGGAAAGGGATATGTTTGGCACTACCCTTTTTAGGAAAGTATTTTTATAGGCTCAGAAATAGAAAAATTCATTTTCTTAATCTCTTTTTCTTTTTTTCCCCTCTAGCCTGTTTCTAAATGTCAAAAATCTGAAGAGAGATGAGTGCCTCTAATGCTTGCTGCATTAGGCTGATTTTTGTGGGGGGAGACAGCTGTGTGCTATCTCAGTATGGAGGGGAGGAAATCAAAAGTTCACCCCAGAGCAGACACCCCTGTCAGTCATAATGCATCACTGAGCATGATGAACCTTCCCTCCTCCCTCCTGCTGGCAAACACCATAGAGGGGCCATTGTTGCAAAACCTGTTATCAGAACAGACATGCTACAGTGGCATATTTAATCCACAGGAAGCTTTAGCAACACTGTATTGATCACAGCAGCTTAATCGAAGAATAGCTGATGACTGAACATATGGGCAATGCTTAAAAGGAGGCTGCTAGTTGGTGCTGGAAGCATTGTATTTTGGTCAGATTCGTAGGCTTGTGCTCATTACAGTTTCTCAGGCCTGTGATAAAATGTCACAAATATAATTGTAGGTGACATATCATCGAAAAGGAGACAGGCCGCTCTTTGCCCTAATGTTGACTCGCCTTGACAGTCCAGTGGCCCATAACGTTTGACCTGTAATCTCAGCAGAGTTACAACAGTAAGTGGGATCAAGTCCAGTCAAACCTTCACAGGGCTGCTCCAGGGATGTATGAGAGTGTCTCAGGAGAGGATAGTCTTTCTGTCCTTAAGTTACCATTGCACAAAGATGCAGCGCTGTATGGTACTCTGCAATTAGAAGCTCCTTCAGTGTGAGCCATGTCTTGACTTTCCTGCCTTTGAAAACCTCTGTCAAAGTGTTTCTACTATAGTCTGTCCGAAATAAAGAATGGATGTATGTAGAGATAGGAATCAGGGTTGTAAGAAAATTCCTACCAACCTGCTAGTGACTGTAGTAGGAGGCTTTCTAATAAAATCATATTCTGCCTGCCAGAAGGAGGGATGCGATGCCTTCGTCCAGATATTGCTTCCTTGTGCAATTTGATCTGCATTGCATTTGAGGCAAACAGCACTCTTTTCCTAAGTGGTTTCGATGCTCTGCAAGAGACAGCGTTAGAGTTGCCATGTACGCTACAGCAGGTCGATTATCACAGCTATATTTCCCCTCCCAAGTCCTTTTTTAGGAATACCATCTGTTTAGTCATTAGCCCCATCAGCTCTCATTAATTGAGTCATGTCTCATTTAGGCTGCTGTATTAGCTTCTCATTGTTCCCTAGATAAGGAATTGCAGGCTTTTTTCCAGATGCCTTGCTTCCTGTTGAGCTCTGTCCAAAGTCAGGTGTCAGCTGGAGAGCAAGGATGGGATCCAAACCCAGGCTCTTTTCAAAGCCTCAAGCCAAACTGCCAGCCTGTTCTTCAGGGCGCCAAGTGCCAACTTGTCTGTGCTAGCCCAGCTTTGGAGAGTCATGGGGAATATGGAACGGCCTTGACTGAAGAGAGAAAGCCTTCTGTCTCCTTTCCCCTTTGAATTCTCTGCTTTTCATCATCTCTGCTACAGCCAATAGGGGTTTTTTGCTCCCTCCCAATGGAGCAGTGGGTGCATCTAAGTATCAAAACCCTGATGCAGAACAGATATTAAGAACAAATCACCTAGAAGGAAATGATGGGTTGCATTTCAATTAGCACTCTTTGGTTACACAGAATTAGTCCTGTCACAGAACTTTATCAAGAAAGCCTTCAGAAAAGCAAGGAGGAAAAAGGAGCCCTCCTGTGTAGCTGAATTTCAATGCTGGAGGGCTGAGAGTTTGTTATAAAATCTTCTGTTTAACTCAGTTGTTCCAGGCTTATGGTTTTTTACCATTAGTTTTACTGTGCTTGCTGAGTTGATTTTTATTGTTTGAAGGGTAGAAGGATTAGATACAGCACAGCCTTTTGATTTGAGTAAGAGAATGCGTTAGAAATGAACCAACTCACTGCAGAATGGATCATTGTGAAGACTACAAAATGTAGGTGTGAGTTTGCGAAAGCTGCCCGAGAGCAGGATTAGGAAGGTGTTGAAGTAATTGAGGCTCTTCAGAGTGATTTACAAAGAAATGAATTAATTAGAGCAAAACGAGAGTTTGCAGTTTTCTTGAATGACCTGCTTGGCTGATGTGCTCCCAGGCCGTCAGACAATATGTGATCCCTAAACATTTTAAGCACTTGGCCAAAAGAGCGAGGACAAAATGTGGAGCTGCTGAAAGAAAAGTGTTTCTTTTCACAGACATGTAGATGAAGGCCTGCTATGCCTGTGTGGTTTTTCCAGCTTGCTTAGCTATCAAATAATTAAACACATATATTCTTCTGCTGCTCCTGTAGTTGCCATGTGCATGTGCTTTCATTTTCATTTTGATGCAGTGGGGTGCCTACAGTTTTTTCCTAGGGCTTCTCTTAACACGTTTCAAATGGAGGATATAGCTTCCTCCAAAGCTGTGGTTCTATGTAGATGTCATGCTTGCTAAATCTCCTAGAAACAGTGGCCAGTGCAGTGATGACCTTCAATAATGGGCCAAAATCTAGAGTATTCCTGAATCTAGAATAAAATAGTCCATAGAATCTAAATCCAGTATTAGACGTAGGTGCTTACTTTCACTTGTCCTACTGCACATTTGAAACCAAAGCTAGAGAAGATTTACCCACACTTAGGAGCACATAACTCCTTGGCCATCTGTTCTACACGGTGCAGCCTCTCTGCTTACCTTGGTGCCTGCTGAGGGCTTAGCAGGCCTGGGCAAGTTGTTTCTTCTCCCTGCAGGACTACTTGTAGTTTCCAGTTCTGCTTTATTTATATCACTGCTCTAATTAACCTCTTTTTCATGTGAGGCAGCCATAGAATATCACAAGCTGTTTGTGTTGCATATGTTTTATTGCCTGTCCTGTCTTCTTCCAGCCCCTATAGATTCCGGGGAAGAAAAAAGTACTGAAAGGCAATTTTCTTCAGCCAAAAATTGTGTATATTGTCTACATATGAAAAAAATGTGTCATTTTCTAGCTCCATCTCCTGTGACGTCTTTCTAGATTGCATTGAAAATGCATTAAAAGTTAAGGTTCATCATTCAAATGGTTTACAGTCTGAACAAGAAAAATGAAGTTTGTAGGGTGAAGCATAAGCTGCAGAGAACTGCCTCAAAATAGAAAACCTGGGGAGTGGACAGGAAAGTGTACCCCATCCTTTTTCCTAATGCTGTGACCGTGATGTTTCATGCATTTATTCAGTGCTTTTCTTCTCCTTGCAAAGAGCCAACAAAATACCTATTCTAAACTGCGGTGTGGCATGATGAAGCTTCAAAGGTATTGATTTCTTTATAGGGAAAGCTTTAGATGGCTTCCTCACAATCCATGTAGCTACCAGCTTAATTGTAAATGGATTCTGGTTCACCAAGGTGCCAGGATGTCCCTAATGTCTCCATATGTACTTGACGTTTGCAAATCCAAAGAATGCATTAACAGCGGTGAGCACACTGAAGTCAAGCACCTGTGATTGCACTTACCTGGGAGAAGAAAAGAGCTCAAGGATTATGGGGCCTTTGTCTAACCAGGGCCTTCCTCTACCCTTCCTCTAACTGCGTGGTGCCTGTGGAGGCCTGACACTGCACTCAGGATTTGCCTATGGAACCAGCTTGCGTTAACCCTTCTGAAGATGGCCTGCCTTGTTCTCACCAGGGCTACTAGGCTAAAGCAGAGGGGCGAGCAGGTTTATCCCTAGAGCCAACAAGCTTGTGCTCTTTAGGAGGTTTAAAATCAGCTTGTCACAGCAAGCCAAATACAGACATTTTTCTGATTATCATCTGAGGAATAGAATGAGTGGGGATAGTTGTTTGCCTGTAAGTATCGTTTCTAGGAGCTGAGAGGCTTAGCGGATTAATCTTCCTTCTGGGATGTGGATCAGGCTGAAGTGCAGGGCAGGATGATTATTAAGACTGAAATTCTCTGTCAATTTGTTGGCAGAGATAGTTTCTCTGCATCAAGATGATAGTGGCAGAAGCGTCTCGTCTCAGAGGCAGCACACGGAAAGGGCATATCTGAGATGAGTCTAAGAACAGCAGGCTTCTTCCTGGAGGGGAGAGAGGCTGGGTTTGCAGCGCTGCATTTCTCTAAGTCTTCCTGCTGTAAAAATTGCTTTCTCTTTTCCTGCAGTTTCTCATAAGGACTGCAAAGCATTGCAGAGAGCAGCACTGATCAGTGGCCTGTTTCTGATGTTCTTTGGAGCACTGGAACAGTCCTTTCTCTGCCCCTCAAAGACTGGAGGTGCTTGTTTTCTCATTGAAGACCACAAGGTCTTTCTCTGTCATGTTCAGAGTTGAAGTGGCGATTGCATTCAAGCTATGCTAAATGCTGCCTTCGTGCCAAGCACAGTGCTGCTTTTGAGACTTCCTTCTTTCTTGGCCTTTGCTAGTCCTTGCCTCCAACTCCTCCTTCCCCTTGAGGAATAATTGTTCAGTCTGAAGCATTCATTGTGGGTTTGTAATGTCATAAATGCAGAGGACATATTACATTATGTTTATTTTGGCTGTCTTCATTTTGCATTGTGGGAGGTTCTGGGTCAGGAAGACACTGAGCTGCATGCCTCTGTGAGCTGCATTGCATTGACGTTGGCTTTAGTCCTGCTTCTCAACCCAGTTGCAGCGCTGTGCAGGTAAGCAGAACCAGACTCTTACTTTGCTGGTTGCTGGACAAACATAGTGGAAAGACAGCCAGGATTTTCACTCCTGCAGGGTTTCTCACGTAGGTGTAAGATCTGCAGTTGCAGATGGAGGCTGGCATGCAAGGGCACAAGGAGCAAACAGTGGTCATTATGATATTCTTATACTGTTTTTTTAATTGGAGGGATGTTAAACATAGAAGACAGGTAAAACCAGAACCTCTTTGTTCCGTAATATTCAGCCATTGCTCTTTTGATTTTGTTTATTTTGTGTTGACGGGTATATGAATTCAGTTGTGAAGTTAGTGGTATGTTAGGTTCTCACTTAGGAGATTGTCTCTTAAACACTCTTAAGAAATGTGAATTTGCACAGGACTTTGCAGTGGAAGGAGCCGCAGGGTCAGGCTTTGATAGTCACGGGATCTTGTAGATGAGTGTGTTTGCATCCTGAGGCGGAAAATGTCTTTGTCAGTGTTAAGTTTTTTGTCATCAAACTTGGTTTCAATGCAGCCTCAGGAACTAGTTTCTGGAAAGGTCTTCTCCAAATGTCTTCTCCTGTCTTAGCGTGCTTGTCATCTCTCTTCGGGGTGTGTTTTGTACTTGGGCTTCACCTTCAGGCTACTCTGAGTTTAGATACTGAAGCATGTGTTCAAATGATTCCCAATGCTCCAGAGACGTTTTTGTCCCGCCTGCTTATTTCATTTTAATTTTGGTGCAGGTTTTATTTTTGAATGATTGGAAAAAAAAAAGGCAATAGTTCTCTTGACCATTTCTCTTCATCTGCAGTTCAGTCTTTTCCATGGGGCATTGTGGGAAAGAGATGTGTGTGCCTGACCTTGGATCAGTCCTTCCTACAAAGCTTTCGAGTCAGGAGACTTAATCCTCCTTTTCATGCCTCACCTCTGCACAATCAAGGCCAACCTTTGAGGAGAGAGCATAATTATTTAGTGTGGCAGGCTGGGCAGATGGCGGGGTAAAAATGCATGGGAGGTATTTGGGTTACTCCTGGGGAACAACACCCATCATTTAAAAGATGGTTGGCATAATCTGAGCCTGCCTTCCGTTCTTTGAAGGGGCAGTAGCTGGGCTATGTATCAGTGCCTCAAGGCTTTCTGCAGTTTCTGTTGCCTTGTAAGAGGCGCTTGTTGAAAACTCTCTGGCGCCAGTGCTTAGAAATGGCCAGATGGCACTGAAAGGGTCATGGCAGGGCCTTGCCTGCAGCCCCGGGGCATCCCACTCAGGCTGTGTTTTGTATTTCTGTTTGAGCTGGCAGGTTTTTAATCCTAGTCTGCTTCTGTTTTAATGTCTTACTAAGCACTGGAGACACATGCAGAATCACCTAAGCAAGTCCTTGAAACCCATTCCTGTGACATACCAGGAGCCCCAGCTTTCAATACACCGTCTTCCCAATCTCCCCTCTGCCACCTCTTTGAGCACAAGGAGACCCCCAAGGATTCACACACTTGAGGACCAACTCGTCCCTGTCACATTGGCTGCAAGCAGGTTAGGAAATACACTTTAACACGGAGTGCAAATGGCTCGGTCAGGTGTATTAACTGTTTCCATGCAAAAAAATAAAACCAACTACAAGCGGGGGAAGATGATGCAGCTCAAGGTACAAGATTCATGCCTGCTCATGCCCTTGTGCAGAAGGCACTGATTGCTCGGCTGTAAATTTTGATGAAGCCTTCCCGAGGCAAAGAGCTGTTGAAATGTGTATCAGTATGCTGTAACCGGGCAAACCCCGCAGGGCAAAGCGTTGTACCTGAAGCAGAGAATGATTAAAGTATTAGGCTGACACATATGTGGTATCTGCAAAGTTTTCTGCCACAGCCATCAAGTCGCTTAACTTTGTGCTTTGGAATTTGGCCACGAGACATAAAAATGTCTGAACAGGCAAGAGAGTTGGTAGTGTCATAAATAATAACACACTGCTCTCTGAACATGCATGAGCACAGAGAGAACAGGAGAAACAAGGAACAGAACAGGAAGACACGGGGAGATTTATTAGGCTTAGCAGAGGTAAGATTTAAGATTTGGAGTTTCACAACAGAAAAAAAAAGCCCCAGACAAAATACTGTAAGGTCTCCTAAAATAAAAAAGGGAAGGCTGTGATTAGTCCTTGGCATGTCACTGGCTAACATGTATATTTAGTTGGAGCCATAGTAAAAGATCCAAAAGGAATTGAGCTGTGTTAGCTCAGTTTGACAGACCGCGCTGCCACTCTGCTTAATCTACCGTGCACGCTAGGCAAAGGACATTCAGATTCCAGGAACAGTGACTTCAGTGGAAGTTAGTGGTTTTTCCTGTGTGGTGAGGAAGATGCAACCTAACACTGCCATTT
This sequence comes from Bolborhynchus lineola, assembly GCA_025448015.1. Lineage (NCBI taxonomy): Eukaryota > Metazoa > Chordata > Aves > Psittaciformes > Psittacidae > Bolborhynchus > Bolborhynchus lineola. The sequence goes on along the minus strand of JAOEHX010053625.1, from coordinate 28,157 downwards.
TCAGCAGAAGCTATCAGTGGTAGCGTTAGAGGATGTTATGGGAGTAAAAAGTCTTGTCCCAGACGATGTGCTTTTGCACAGACGTCTGTGTGAGCCGCAGAACCGATGGACCCTGGTTTCTTAAAGGGCTGTGTCCTGTAGATTGATATTTGAGTGGAGCAAGATTTGGAAAGCTTTGCCTGAAACTGGCATTCATAACAAGCCTGTCTGGTGCGGGAGCTTTGGTGTCTGACAGAAAAATGCCTTTCCTACTGCTGTTGCTATATATTTACCTGGTATCTGCTGCAGTCGTAGGGAGACAGCAGTGCTACATTGCAGTTCTCCTGAGCAATGAATGGCACATGCTCTGAGAGGAAAAGCTGGTAGGTATTTTTCCATGTCTTTCATTGCCACCATATTGCTGTCCATGATCCTGTTGTAACCAAGTAGTTCTCATCAATACCGCAGTCTGTTCCAAATGCTGAACAAGGTACTCCAAAGACCTGGCCAGATTCAGTGCTGTAAGGGAGAGCCGCAGATATCAGCACATCTCTCCTTCAGCACCATTCAAAGCCAGGTCTGGTGAATGTGCTGAAATAGAAACAGAACCATCACTCTGTGGACCTTAAGAGAAATTATGAGGATGGCGTGGTTAGCAGTCTCAAGCCAGCATTAGACACTAGCTAGGCATGCAGGGACACCTGATCATCACCAATAGCCAAGATGAAATTATCACCTCACCTCGTTTGGGCCCTCTCTGTGTTGCACTTGGGGCTGTGCCCAGCTTTCCAAGTATCAGGTGGTTCTCGTATGGCTGCTTCAATTTGCAGTGTTGTAAATAACTGTCTACAAAGAGAGGTTTATGGATTGCGTGTTTATTCTTGTTTATTCAACATGACCTTAATCTCTCTGTATCTTCCTGTGCTCTGCTACACATATGGATGCAGCTTGCAGACAAACATCTCGGTGACGGAGACAGCTTGCGCTAATTGAATCCATTCATGTAAAGCAATGTGACAGGACAGTCCGTGAAATCCCTTGTCCCAGTACTGCTATTTTACATATTTGAAAATACTTTTACAGCCCTGAATGATATGAAAAATAACAGTAATAAGTAGTATTTTCAGCTGTAGGCCAGGCCTCCTGCGCACAGAGATGGGCAGACCTGCAGAGCAGGGAAGGCCAGTACAAGAGCCAGGGGTCTACAGTAATGCCAGTAAGAGCTTGTAGACCCATATAGTAAGGTTTTGGATGCTTTATAAGAAAGTGAATTTTATTCTTTATGAATTGAAGCTTTTAAGGGGAACTAGGTCAGAGAGAGTTAGAAATGATCACAGGCAAGAAGCTTTAGAAACAGTGACCTGTTCACCTCCAAAGGAGCTAGTTGTTCACCTCCAAAGGAGCTAGTTGAACCACAGGATACACAGTCAGGCAGGTTGAGTCCCCTACAGAATCTCAGCATCAGACTAAACCTACTCTGATCTGTCTCAAGACAAGGTGCTGAAGTTAGGAAAGTTCCTTTGTCAACTTCATGCAGAAGTACCTTAGTCTTTAGATGGTATGAGAGGATGATTCTCTGACACAGAAATCTGCTTGTGGGAGGCAGTTCTCAGGTCCAGTTTAATGAGAGCCTTTCTGCCCCAGCAACTTGTTTCCTAAAACTTCAGTTATGATTCTTTGTAACAGGCCATCCAATCTGCTAATATTCCTTAAAGTTTGAGAAGTTCAACATTTTGGCATTCAGTTCTACAAAAGCTTTCTGCAGGTTATTCGTACAGTGCTGCATACATTATTTGATGCAAAATTAATAATACATTATTCATGATTCCTGTGCTGGGTTTTTTCAGTATTTTCTGCAAAGATCATTTTGTCTGTCTTTGAAGTACTTGTTTTCACTGTGGCTGGAGCCTTGCACTCTCCCAGCCTCCGGCTCAGGTCAGGGTGCAGCTGAGGAGGTTAAATAACAGGACTTTTTTGCTAACACAGGGTGTCAGATCCCCATAGGTCACAGGAATACATTGCAACACCCATTAAGGGTACATTGTTAACCATTTTGGAATGCGTAGGTTTGATATACCAGCAGACAAAGGCCAAGTTACAGAGAAAAGTAACACTGGACTTTAGGGAGATTATGGACTTTTTTGCATTGCAGCATTGATAAAAGCTGTCTCCCTGCATCCCCTTTTCTGAGCCATAGCAAACAAAGCCGAGCTTTTTAGCTCTGTCTCTGGAATGGAAATGGACATCAGAAGCCGCATGTAAAATAACCAAACCAATATACAATTGCAAACTCAGATAATCTCTTTAGCCTGGTTTCCTCCAGTAAGCGTCGGCTCTCTGAATCACTATTGAGAGCCTTAGAAAGCACCCCCGGAGCTGTGCTGCGGGAAACGCTTTTCCTGACTTCCAGGCTGCATTTCTCTCTTTGTTTTCATTCTTTTCTCCCCACGCCTCCCGTCTCTGCCTCTTTCTCTATTTTTGCCCATGCAAACATTATAAAAAGCCTAAAAGTGGATAAGTGTCTGCTTCTAGTGTATTTAAGAGGGAGTGCCATGCAGAGAATCCCCCAAGACAGCTGCTTTGGTTCCAGGCCAAGCTGGCATTAGTGCTAGAGGGAATTAATTATAATACATTAATATATAAATATAGAATGTGTGATGCATTTATCTCTTGAAATGGACCCATTCATTAACTTTGTTTATAATTATTATTCTTTGCATTTGTATATTTTCACGTGAGGATTTCAGTATACTTTGTCTGCCTTTAGGTATGTGCAAAATACTGTGTGAGGATGGGGGCCTTTAGAAAGCCTCTGCTATATTTTAATACCTTGGGAACATACTGCTTGGTGTCTACATGCAGCGTACAGCTGTGTGCATGGGGCAGATTTCGAGGCTATTGAATTACACTGCTGTGTGAGAACAGCAGTGGGAGCACTGGGGGCATGCAAAAGCAACATCTTGTAATTTTAGAGTTCAAGAGAGAAGAGATACCAAGCTGTCAAATTAGAGAAACAGTTTTAGTTCTTAATTGCAGATTTCCTTTCGGTTTTATTATGTTATCTGGATGCTTTCCTAGCATGCGCTCAGAGAGTTCCTGTCTCTATCAGTTTTCTCTTCTTTGCTACATAATTAGGGAAATTGAGTTTAATACAACAAATAGGCAGTAAGGATATGTAGTGAACAGGAGTCACAGGGACAGCTCCTTATTCTGCAGTACAGACTGCTGGTGATGGGCCAGTTCTCTGAGCTGCAGGTAGCTATAACAATCCCAGGTTTCCTGGGTTTCTATGAAGAGTTGCTTGCACTTTGTTCCATAAAACTGGCAGTGTGTACAGACCTCACCCAGCCTGAGGGTGCATTAAAGGCCCATGAATCTCACAGATGTTCACAGATGGCAAGTGCTCTGCCGTCACCTTCCCTGTGGCAACACATGGCTCATTCCCCGTGCTGTCAGCAGCCTCTCCAAAGTACTGCCCTAAAGCTGTGAGGGGTGAGAAGGGGAAAGCTCCCTTGAGCCATTCCCTCCTTGTTCATGTACTATTCCTCTGCTGCACCATTTCCACATCCTCTCATAGGTCCATCAGGAGCAATGTTCAGGAAAAACTGAATTTCACAGCCACAGGGTCAAAGACAAAGTAATTTCTTGGGACAACGTGTGAATGAGGAAGGCTGCTCCCCACCTCCAGTCCCATCCAGCAGGGCTGGCCACCTCCTTTTCTTCTGGGAAACTAAACCTGACCTTAAACAGCCATATTTCACCAGGTGGAGTGAGTTCCCCAAGGTCTGCCTAGAGCAGCAGCCAGGGCCCTCCTCTTCTCGCTTCTTCCCCGCTCTGGCCCGAGTTAGGGGTGCAAGCATGGCAACAGGTTGCTGTGCTTGGGGCAACAGCAGTGTCTCCTGGCTGCTGCCCCGCTGTGCTGGCAGGATAGGTGAGCAGGGAGCTGGGAACCATGCAGCTTGGGTCTGCATCAGCTGTGCTGTCTGCCTGCCCTCATATCAGCTACCTGCTGTGCACACGCTTGCTGCCAGCCTTGATCAGTTTATAAATGGGTATTCTCATCTGCAGCCACTGAGACTGGATTTATAGCAGATTCAGATGAGACTACTGTGGTGGGTAAACTGGTTGGGAACACTATTTGATTGCTAAGGAAGATACACTGCAGTGCTCTTTCATGTGAAAGAAGTATATTCAAATCCTGCCTCCTTCCCCATCCCACCACCCTTCACTGCTTGGGACTCATTTACAGGAAGTCTGAGCTGAAATGACAACTAACAGCTGCCAAAGGGACAGGCATGGTTGTCTGTCTTCCCTTCTCCACTCCATGCATGCCTTTCCCTTTGCTCTGGCTTTGGGGTGTGATTGGCATTCTTAGCGAGTGGATTTGCCTCACTAAACTTGCCAAAAAAAATATTATTTGAAAAGAAAGGTGGGTGTGCAAATCGTGCACTGATTTTGATGTGCTTCTGTGCATACAAACTTGATGTGCTGACCTGGCTCAAGCACACATGAGGACCGGAGCAGGGCTAAAGGAGAGGGCAAGACCGTGTATCCCAACATGGTGAGGGGAGAGCAGCATCGTTCCAGCTGGCAACAGGAGCTGTCGGCTCTTCTCACTGGACCACCTTCACATGGTCCAAGCTGCCGTCCAGTGCTGCTGGGCTGAAATGGAGTTAGCCCCAGACTCCATGGACTGAAGTCGCCTATCTCCTAGTCACTAATAATGGCAGTGATTGGCACCATTTGGGACTGAGAACTCTCGTGGTCATACCTGCGCGTCTGTGGACATTCAGGACTTGTCTTGGCTACCTTCAGACCATTATTTAGAATTCTATGGGCTTTCAGCAGTAGGTGACACTTCTCAAGCCATCTTACTTGCCAAAAGTGTGTTTGCAGTCAGCCATGCTTATATCTGAGTTAGACTCACTTCTCTGAGGTTTTTGGAGTTTGTGAAATCCAGCTTCAGCGTAAGGGAGCTCCACCTCTTGAATGCGGTGGGTTTTATGGTATTAGGAAAACAAAAGCTAAAGTCGGTGAGAATTCAGAACTGTGTTTTTCCCAGCTCCCACTGACTGTGAGGAAAACATTTGTCCACACAGTATCTTCTAGGGGGTTATGGTCGCAAATGGATGGCATTATTATGGGAGTCTTTTCAATAAAAGCCAAAAGGACGGCATCTCTCCCCATCACCACCCTGAAGCCGTGCTTTCCTTAAAGAAAGAAAACCCAAGACCCCAGGCAAGTCAATTAAGCATTGTATGGACCTGTCTGACAGATAAGAAAGGGGCTCTTTGGCCACAGTGAGGCCAAAAAAGGGAACAAATCCCCGAAAGTCTCTTGAGCAGATAATAAACAGCCTTTATCTGGGAGGTGTGTCTCTGTGTTTGAAGAGGAGATGTGATGTCAACCTTCCAGACTTGCCTTCTTTGTTGGGTGGACATTTGCTTTAATTAAAAAACTCCAAGGGAATGTTAATTGGCCGGGGGGGGTGGAGAGGAAATCTTTACTTCATCTTCTCTCTCCATCCAAGTCCATGTACACACACATGCACAAATACACATGCTTTCTTTTACAGCAGAGAAAAGCAGTGACAGCTAGTTTCCTGGCGAGGCCTCCTTTCCCCGGTGTGCCTGTTTGTGTGTCACAGTTGGGCAAAGGAGCAACAAATCGATGTGGTGCTTTGTTTCCTTCTTCCTGAGGAGAAGATCTGCCAGCTCCTCCTGAGGGTTTCACTCTGAGCAGACTCTGCGGGCCCACACAAGAGCCCCACGCAGCCCACGCTCCGCAGTGCAGGGTAGCAGCAAGCGAGATCTCCCAGTGGGATATGGCATTATAATAAGGTGCAGGGAGACCCACTTGGCTAACGAGCATCCAGTGGCTTTGTTTCTTTGCACATGGTTTTCCATTAGTTTATTTTTCTGAATTTGACCATTTTATCCCACATTTCAGATAGGGAAGCAGCAAGTGAGCTTCCAGAGAGGGTTTTCAAATCCAGAAAACCTTGGCTTATTTTTCATTCTTCTTTGCAGCTCTTCCAAGATCAGTGAAAACAACCTCACCTCTCTTATATGCTGAATCTATGCGTTAGTACTGCATAAGCTAACGTCCCCCCATCATCTCTTTTTCCTGTCATCACTCAGAGCAGTAGAGGCAGTTTCTTAGGAGTGCCCTGTCGGAAGCAGTGGTGGTTGATTGTCCTGCTCTCTGAAGTCTAGTCCCAGTGTGAAATACGGTTTCCAAGTCCTATGCTTTTTTTCTTCCCAAGTTGTGATCTCTTTAGGAGCCAGATGTCCTTTTCCTAAAGCTGTGCTGTTTCAAAATACTGTGAGTTTTTCCTCCGTGTCTCATACATTATCGGTTGTGACAGTTTACAGAAACAAACTCCAAAATATGGGTAATAGCTGAAATGAAAAAACCCTGTGCCTCACAACCTCACCATCATCTGCCTCTACCAATAGATGTGTTTCTTTCCTTCCCTTGTCGTAAGCATAGAACAGAGGAGTTGAAGTGCACAGGGTGCAGAGAGTGCTACTGCTGTTAGAATTACTGCTTTCAATAGTTTTAATGTTATTAGCACACTGAGTAAAGAGGAGTTTGGGAAAGGAGATTTAAGCCATAATAAAACCACAGTTTTTCTGCCAGGGCTGGGATCTAGATGGGAGGGATGAGGGGAACCCACAAGCCATTCCTGCTGGCTGCCAACCCTAACACCACTGACTTTTTGTCAGGAAGTAACCAAAAAGGTAAGAACAAATGCAAAGCTGAATGCAAGATGACATGTATGGTATCCTGCTCTGGAGTTCAGTGAGCAGGTAGAGATTCCAGCACTCTGCACTGCTCCCAGGCCAGCAGCACAGTGTCTGCAGGACTGAGCTGATCCCTCCATGGAGCTATGAAGCTCCATTCCCCCACCGTGCTTTGTGAAGTCCCACCCGGCGTCTTTGGTTACACTTGGGAGCAGATGAGATAGTGCAGACTTTCAAACAGAGATGCTATCCATGTGTGTATGTATATGAACATAAGGCATAAGAACATAGAAATTGTAAATCATAACTGAATTTTATCTAGCATTTTCCAAAATGTCCTTGCTTTGAAGGTGCTTAAGCACAGTGATGATGTACGTTCATACTAATTCACTCTCAGTCAGGGCTAATGTGCAACTTTAGCATTGCAGCCAGAACAGGAGCACAGTATCTAACTTCAAGCTTTTTATATTCTTAACAAAGAGGCCTCTGCTTCACATGCTTTATCTCACCATCCAGAGGAGTCTTCCTCTCCTCTAAGTGGCCAGGAAGGCTGTACTCCCAGCACAGGCAATTAAAATGAATGTCAAAATTTGGCTGCTTTGCATGCCATACAACAGGAGTACGTGTGTACCAAGAGCTAAGTACTACCTGCAGCTCTCTGACAAGCCAGGGAGAAAAATGAAACCTGTTCATTTCCCCAGAATTATATTTAAAGGGAGTGAAAACACAGTGGGTTCTTAGGGAGGTACCACAGCACTCTTACATTGCATACTGGAATGTCTTTTCAAAGTGACCTTTTCAGAGGACGTTCTTGTGCTCGAGGCTTCTTCCCATTTTTGCCCATAGGTGTTCAAGCGTGAGTGTGATCCTACTTGATAATTGAAAGAGTAGAGCTATTGAATTGCTAACAGGGACATCCCTTCTGAAAAATGTTTGTTAGCTCCTTAAACAAAATATTTTAAGGAGCCTAAATGGAAAGGTGTTCTCGGTTACACAGCTTTCTTTCTAGCTATTCTCATGCTGTCATAATTTTTGGCATTTGCATGGCCTTTCAGGGTAGGCAAGACATAAATCTGTATTATACAAAAAAAAAGCAGGGAAAGAAACTTACTAAAACAAAAAAGAAAACCTCAGAAACCCCTATCATTTAGGCTCATTTATGTATCCTACAAAGTACAAGCTCTGTGTGGTTTCTTTGCAGCTTCTCAAGGTAAGAAAGCAAACACCTTTATAGTTCATGCAAGATTCCTTCTTGTTTAGTGTTACTGTCTGAGCTTGTAAAGAGCACATGGGTGACAAGACTTACTCTAGAAGAGCTGTAGGTTTGAGCCTCCAGCAGAAGTTGCACAGAACTGGTCCTTAACTGATGACTGCTGAATGCATTACTGCCGGATCTCTTCTTTCCATGCCACACTTTATCCCATCCCTTAAAGATATTAACAAATTTTAGTTATAGTTTAGTCACTATTAGCACCTGATACAAATTATGAAACAAGGAGGAAAAGTTAACATACAGTTAATTTTTTATAAAACACTAGAATTTTTAGAATGTTTATGGCTAACATTAGTCTTGATAAATACATTTTGTCTTACCCAGATTTGCAGCCAGTTCTCTCTTATTGCCTGTGTAAGCCATGCTAAGCAGTGCATTTTTAGTGCATCTAATGCAATACATAGTTGGGCAAACTGTAGAAGGATCAATACCTTAAAATGCTATGTAACCTGTTTGCAATAAGAGTTTAATATTTGTCCTGTTTGGATGTGATGGCTTTCACCCTAATCTGGTCATACGGAACAATCAGGTTCTTTTGCAGGAGTCCTGGAAGTGAGTGTAGCAGCAATTAAAACCATTTCTCAGGCTTACAAACAAATTAATGGAAAAGAAAAACAATGTAAGAAACTAGATTTGGGTCAACTTTTCTGGAATAAGCAGTAATACCAATGTCATACACAGTCCCATATGTGCTGAAGTTAAGCAGATGTCTTGCCTAACAAAATCAGTTTTTCCCAGGATCTGTCCCTTTAAGTTCTGATTGTTTCTGAAGTTCCATTTGTCACTATTTTAGTGCAGAAGCAGTACTGGAGGCAAGTTAAAGGACTCTTTAAACTATAAGATAAAGCAGATCTGTATAAATGTAATTTTGAAAACTAGTTTCCTTTAAAACCACAAATTACTGCTTTGTCTACTCCGGGCATAATTTTGTGTAGTAGAATTCTCTTAGAGATTGCAGGTTTTCTTCTTTATTGGACTCCAAGGTCACCATAAGCACTTCTTTCCACAGACCTTGCAAATCAAGTAACTTCAGTCAATCAACAAATTGGGTCTGCTGACACACAGTTAATGAAACACATTAGGGCACTAATCTCTTGCCCAATAGAAACCTGTGATTAAGCCCCATCTTGTAAATCCAGTTGGCTGGAATAACTTCTGTCTCAGAAGCCTACCAAAGCCACACTGCGTTTGGGGCAGGCAGCATCATCCAAGCACGGGATGTCTAGGAGTAGGATAGCAGCGGGTCTGGGATAAGAAGAGCAGGGAAGATTTGATGCTTGCTTTGGAGGTATATTGACAGATGCCGCAGGAGGAAGGTCTGAAGGCAGCCTAATGAAGGGTGTCTTGCTGTTAGGACAGCTCGTCCTTCATCCTGAATAAAGTCGGTCCACTTACATTATTTAAAAGAGAAAGGGAGCTCGCTTAGTGGTCTGTAATAGTTGGTTTGCTATAATGGAAGAGTTGTTGAGTGTTCGCGTGGCAGGACAAAACAACACCGTCTGTAAGATGAATCTTTCAGCCTATGTTATGTGTCAGTGTGAGTAAGGAGGAACACTTGCAAAGTGCAGGCAGCTTGCCTGGAAGCATGCTTACTGACAGCGGAACTGGCCAGGAATCATGCTAAGTGATAGTTAGGCAATTTGTCATCTATTTATGCTTTTTGGAGTATATTTTTATAAAATACAGGAGTTAACAGAAGATGATCCTAATGACACAAATCTGGCATTTTCTCCCTTCCGTTCCTTTTAGGAGAGCCCATCAAACACCAATAATTCTAATCTTTTACAAGTACCTCATGGCTCCCAGCCAAGAAAGGTTTTAAGAAATAAATAGGAGCTCTTAATGCAGTGAATTTCAGTTTTTCCTGATCTGAGCAAATTGATGAATTAAATCCCTTTGCATCTCAAACCCACTTTGGTGATTTGCATGGTGATTATTTCAGTTTTCATAAAATTTCCCCAGTCACTTTGTGTCATTTCTTGAGAGCGATGTCTAATTTCTGCAGAAATGTGTGTGTGTGTAATAGTTATATAGTGTTTAAAACTTGTCTATGCGTATCCAGCTATTGCACAGTCAGAGGTAATGTATGTAGATGCACGCAGGACATCAGATATCTCAGCCGGCCCTGATGAATGCGCCTGCACTGTCTGCATATGCATCCTCTTTCTAGAGCAGAAGCGTATTTTGAGATGGAATGAATGTGATTCAACAAGCAGCGATTAGGTTTGGCTGCCCTGAGTTTTGTAAGAACCTAAGTGGAGGCTGTATGAATCCTGTAGTGTGTACTTACCTGTAAAATATGTTTTAGTAAACTACATTTTATATGCAAGATGCAAGACTGTATATTAGAGAACAGCTGCTGGCATGGAGCATGTTGAAGTGGGAGCTGAACAGAGAAGCCAGTGAAGATGATTCTGTATTCTGTTTGTGTTCTGTGGTGTGCTTTAGTGAGGTTTAACTCTGCGCAGGCGTTAACTGAAAAGCAACCACTGAAATGCACCAAGCCTTTTCTGCCTGCTGGGGCCTTCACACATAACTTTTGTCATGCAAGTCTGTCCCTCTTCTATAGCTGTTCTCAGTATGGCATGAGCTGGAGAATATTCCTTTGTCTTAGAGCTTACGTTGTACTCAGCTTGGCACACACTGGCACAAAAGGGAGATATTACTGATGCATGTAATGTTTTGGAATATGATGGTTCCTGCATGCTATGGTAGTTGATTATTTGTTCTGGCTTCAGGGGTTGTAATCACTCATTTGTGTTAGAAGAAAAGCTTGACTAGTCTGACATGCAGTCTCTCTGCTTTAAAAATAGCAGTTGTGAGTAGCATGTTTGGAATTATTGTTGTGGTATCTTCAGTCTTAATGCTTTTCTCTTCCGTTTTCATTCTCATCTACTGTTTTCATGATCAGGGTGTATGTATGTTTTGTAGGTAAATGTTTAAAGATACAAATTTGGCTAGAGATACATATGGTGTGTGTACTTCTTGTGTGTATCGGCACGTTACATGTTCATGTGAATTAGGAAGTGCTTTAATCTCAGTTTTATGGCAAGTAGAGCGGTCTGAGAAGCTATTGGTAATTGCAAAGATGAATGAAAAGTCATTGTCAGAGACAGGATTGGAATCAGGCTTCTGCTCTCTCTGCTTTCATTGGAATTGCAGAAGATCGACCTGGAAAGGACAAGAGGTCATCAACTCCATCCCACTGCCCCCAGGCAGGATCAATTCAAACTAAACTGCCCCTGACAGATACTTATCTAACTTCTTCAAACCTCTGACCGTGGAGATTCCCTGGGTCACTGTCCCTGCTAGCTGGGTATTTGCCCACAATGAACTGTCCTGTCCTGTCACTGAGTGATGCTTTGCCCTCTTTAGGATTTCAGAAATACAAGACAAAGTGGGAGCAAAGTGGGTTGGGGGATGTCTGTGTTCTGGTATGTGGCCCTGGAGGCTTTATAGACTCTGTGTTTCCATGGACTGTGATACTCTGTGTTGAGGTATTTCGGAGTCTTCTCTACTTAACTGAGTCTCTTGGGTGCCTGTCTAACGATCCTGGGCCTGTTTTATTGATCCAGAAAAGGCAATGTAGTACTATGGCAGGGTGATAGCAGAGTGTGCTGGAAGTTCTTCTCGGTGAATTTTCACAGTGTGATTGTCCCATGGGTTTGGTTGGACCCATGGGAAGCCCACGTAAAGGGGAATTACAGCTGAACTGCAGGAAGGAGAGGGACACCGTTGTTCTGTCTGGGAAGAACCCAAAACACTGTGAAAAGGAGTAGGCTGTAGTTTCGTGTGATGTTTTTGTCATTATCTTTTGCTCAGTAAATTGGAGCTACACCAGGTGAGTTGCATTTTAGAATCCCCTGTTTGGTCCCTTGCTGGGCAGAAACCTGTCTGTCCCCTACCCTTAGGGCATTGCACACTGCAGGAGTGATATCTTTGTGTGCCCTGTACAGCACATCAGAGACTGGAGAAGCTCCTATGGAGACATCATCTGTTTGAAGTGCACTCGGGTAGCAGGCAGGGGCTGGTTTTTGCCAGAGGCATTGATAAGAAGGGTCAGGAATGCTCAGGTATGTGCTGAGGCCCTGGGGAACAGGGCCCTGTGCTGCAGCATCCCATCCCCATCAGAGCTGTTCTCCAGTGCTTGGGCCTGGTGCTAAGGATCAGTCATTAACATCACTTCCCTCCATGCCAGCTCTCCACTCCTCCAGGATCCTTGGCACTTTTGGGTGTTAAGAGAAATCTGACATTCCACCTCGTCAGCTCCCGACTCTTAACACAGGCAGAGCACTGAGATATTTTGCTAACTCATTCTGTTCTCAGTATATAAAATGAGGCAGAAAGTAGAGCAATTCCATGAGGTCGGAGGATGTCAGTATCAAATTAGAGCACGGTTTGTAAATCCAATTATTGGTGGCTTCACTAACAGGTCCTTTGCTGTCCCCTCCTTTCTCCAGTGCCTCCTACAGCTGCTGGCTGTAGGGCTGCATGCTGAACTTGATGAGGAAAGCAGTGTGCTCATTTCTTTCCTGGGTTATTTTTAACTTGGCTCAGTTGCTTGATCGAGCCCAGCATTCAGCCCCTCAAAGCAGTTGTTCTGACACTGCTGAAGTGAGTGCTTTGGGGGTGAAGAGCCATGCAAGGCAAGAAGAGATGGTGGGAGCTACTTCAGTTGACCTTGCTGCCAAAAGAAATGTAGATCATTCTTCCACCTAAATGCAGCACAGCTGAGAAGTGCTGCCTTGAAAATGCTGGTGCATGGGCTCCCCTCTTCACCATTCGGACTCATTATGGCGAGAAGGATAGTTTTCCCTGTGGTCCACAAGCAGAGCATTTCCTCTTTGGCATGAAGAAACCTTTTTAAGAACATTAGCTGAGCTATTACAATGATGAGGATGCATGTAGGTCAAAGTGGTCATTATTTCACGTGTCCTCATTCCTTTGCGTCTTTCCTGCCCTTGCCAGTTAATGTCCATGAAGTTGTATGAGGGTTTGTTTTTAATATAGATACCTGTTGCCAAGGGACTGGATTAGGAGTGTTGCAGTTTATGCCTAGCACTGATCAGTCTCTAGGTAGAAACATCTATCAAGGCTGGACATGATGCTGTGACCTTTGAAGGAGAGCCTGGCTGTTCATTACCTTTGCCCTGAGCTGAGCCTCCCTCCCCGTGTGTAACCCTAGAGTTTGCGTGTCTTCCATAGAAGAGATTCCAGTTGGCTTTGAAGTTACCTCGAAAATATTTATAGAGGACAAGTCAACTCTTTCATACAGTAAGTGTTGCATGTACTCAGAACTAAAATGTAATTTATATCTTTCTAAATGTGTGCGCCTACTCAAGAGTATCAGAACTGGTCTTAAAATACATACTGCTCGTGAAGCTTTTTATTAACATTATAAAGGAGTTAAATGTCAATACAGGGTAAGATCTTTTTTAAGTCTTACATATGAGGAGGCTTTTTCGACCTGTGATGTCCTTGCCAATGTTTATAATACCACAGTATTCAGCAATTATACTGGGAGATTGGAGCCTACCCATAACTAATTTGCAGTGCTGGGTACTGTTAAATTAGTTGTGCAGACAGAATATTACAAAGGAGGAGTATATTACATGCAGGGGCGTTTGGAACTGGATTTCTTAGTTCACAAGAAAGAAATGCTGCAAGTTAATGATACCTCCCCTTTGCAGATCTTTGCAATATATTAAAGCTCACCCTTTCCCATAGTTGCTATCCAACAGTCCAAAACAGAGATGAAAGAGGTTATAAAAATGTGAGTTTTACAGTCTTGGAAAGATTGTTACTTCTCTGTATATGAGATCCATCAGGGTATTGTGCAGCATATTTCCAGCAAAGCATGAATCTTGTAGTCAGAATAGGAGAAGTATTGTATCTTTCAAAGGCAGATATGTAAAGCTGGTTCCTGAGCTGCGTCTTTCATTGGGACAGTCTGAATTTCCACTCTCATCTTGGTTTTGGTGATGAAAGCTATACCCCTGAATGGTGATTTGACAAGGTACAATTTAGGGCCGAGCAAGCCAGCAGAGAAGCACTAACCCCAGAGCCTGAGCTGGAAATCAGGCCATTTGAATGCAAGCCCATGTGCCTGTAGAGCTGCAAGAGGAGTTTTGTGCAGGATAAATGCATTTTGCAACTTACAAGGAACAGTCTCTGCTGCTTCCTCTCCCAGTTATTATCCTGGTTCATAATTGGCCTAGCGCAGCTTTTAACTTGAGAGTAGTGTGGATTTTCTTGCGGTTGAAACAGTGCTCTGTCCTTCTGTCTGTGCATCTGATGGTAAACTATTGCTTAGTTTCATTTGTGAGATTTCCCCAGTTTAGCTGCTTAAAAGCATTACTTTAGGAGGCTGCAGGATTTCACAAAGCCATTTGTCTGGCATCTCTCAAACAGTTTATTTCCTGTTGATAGCAAACTGATGTAAAAATGCCAGAGTTGTAATAAACTATGTCCACTCATGCACGACAGATCTGCTTAAGATTTGCCTAAAAGCCACTGGGACTATGCACCAAGTATGTTATTTTTTCTAACTCTTTTATTTTATGCAGCAAAGGGCAATGCCAGACTGAAGGTCAGTTTATTTCTTCCCGCAAAAAGGTGGCGTGTCATCTCTGTATTTGCCAGTGTTTAGTTAGAGGATAAACAGACAAGAGAACCAGCTTGCTATAGAGAAATGTGGAGCTGACCCAGAGGGATTCAGATCCTGCAAAACTATTTTGGCAAGAAGTAGGCAAGCAGAGACTGAAGCAGACAGCACACTTACCCCGCTAGCATTTGCCTGGGATGTAAACATGGGAAGCAGTAAACTTGTCACACAGATCCATCTGTAAATGGCTAATGCTAGAAAATACACAAGTGATAGATATGCCTCACTTCTCTGGCAAAATGGGTTTGTAAGGCTGGCAAGAGAGCTGTGTGGAGAACTGGCCTGAGAGAACTGGCAGCATAGCCGTTCGTGGTGGTGTGCCTGGGGTTGGTCCCACAGGTGAGTGAGGGAGTGAGCCCCTTGTGTAAAGGTTTATCTCCACCCTTCAGAGTTTACTTTAAACTGCACAGATAGTGATGCAAATAAGGAGGAGAATGTAGAATTAAAGCAGAGTTCTATTGAGTGTGCATAATCACAGATCACCCAACCGATCTAATGTCTAGAGGAGGTGAACAGGGTGAAATACCAACAGTAAACATACAGGGGAATAACTAGACACTGCTGGTGAATCTTTGGGCCCTAGAATTGTGTAGCTTGACTATACACATAGAATCACAGACTGGTTTGTGTTGAAAGGGACCTTAAAGCTCACTCAGTTCTAACCTCCTGCCATGGGCAGACACACCTTCCACTCGAGCAGGTTGCTCCAAGTCCCATCCAACCTGGCCTTGAACAGTGCCAGGGATGGGGCAGCCACAGCTTCTCTGGGAACCCTGTGCCAGTGCCTCAGCATCCTCATAGTAAACAATTTCTTTCTAATATCTCATCTAAATCTCCCCTTTTCCAGTTTAAAACCATTGCCCCCTGTCCTATCACTGCATGAGATGTGAAGCAGAAGCCACCTGTAAAATAAGCCCCACTAATGGTGGGCTTCTTGGAGGTAGAGCCTGTATCACCTGGTCTGGGGCCTCAGACAGAAGTTTCTGTCATCTTCAGAAGAGATCTTGCCTATGCCATGTTGAGTGTTTAAGGTGACAAGTTCTTTAAGCCAGGGACTGCCTTTGCTGTGTTTGCATTGTATGTCTCAGCTGGAGCACCTGGGCATTGAATTAGACCTGCAGTGCTTGCCAAGAAGCAAAATCTTCCACAGGGAGGTGGTTACGCTGCTGCTTTTTCTTTTTCCTGGGGAAAAAAATACATTGTGGTGGTGGAAGATAAAAATAGCCATCAGTCACAGGCTTGGCAAGCATCTATGTATGCAGTAAGCATTCTACATTGAGGCTAAATAATGAAGCTATTTAATACTGCTTTCTTTATAACAGCTTAATATGAGAGGGCCCTGCTAGTGATGCAGTCTGGCAAGGAAGGCCAGAGACAAAGCTAAGTCCCAAACGTTTTCCATGGATGTTGCTTAGTGGAGCAGGGCCAATGAGTTAGAGAATTCTCAGCTTCTCTTTAGCTCCTTCTGTGAAAGCAGCCCTAAAGCAGGGTGGGTTTGGGTGTGAAGGATGCTGAGGCAGGGCTTCCTGAGACAGAATGCCAGTGAAGCAGGGCGTTCTGGAGGAGGCAGAGGACAGTCCCACCAGATCAAGCCAAAGTCACCTTTGCCTATTAGAAGTCAGAAGTGGCGCTGACTGATGGCCATGAATATGTCAGGCATGTAGGATACCTGCTCCTAACAACCTCCCAGCTTCTAAGAGAAGTTTTACTCATTTTTCTTCCCTTTTTGTGCTCAGGGGGAAAAAAGACATTTTGTAAGTTCTTGCACAGTCTTACTTATTTACAAAGAAATAGTAGGGCCATATCAATTTTTCATGGAAACAAGACAGAAAGGCTTTGAATTTTGCATACTGTTCGGGCTAAAAGAGCAACAACATGATGCATTTTAATACTTGGCGTTTTGAGTTTCTTCTAACGGAAAATATCAAGTATGCAAGTTAAAAGAGAGCCAGGGCTACTTCTGAAGCTTGAAAAATAGATAAAAGCCAAGATTTTAAATCGTTTCATTAAAAATGAAACCAGAAGTTTTTTGAAGCTCAACATTTTGTTCTGCAAGCTCAGCAATATTCATTAACCTCCCACTGAAGATTGCCGAACAGCTGGATCCAATTGCTGAAAAGATAATCACAAAATTAGATTAATAGTCTTCAAGTGGAACAGTTGAGGATCAGTTGTGGCAAGCTCTTTGTATGTAGCATGTTGTTAGCAGTTTTCCATGTGAAGATGGTTACTGCAGTCCCAAGAGGAATAAGGCCATATCTCAGTGATACATATATCAGTACTCCTGGACTGTGAACATAGCAGGGCGCAGATAAACAGGATTGCTGCTGCCTCCTTTTTCTCCTTCTTTCCTAACTCCCTATTCTAAACACATCACCTCCATGACATATATGCATATTTGCTGCAAGGAAATCACTGCCCTTTCAATATCAAAGACAGCACGTTTCTGACATACCGATCAGTGCAAAAAGGCTCCTGCTGGCCCAAGGGAAGATTAACTGCCTTTGTGTGGTGCTTTATTGTAATACAGAGAGGTAAAAGTAAAGGATGACTTGTCCCTCCTAAGGCACAGCCACAAATAAAGTAACATTCAATACTGGCTGCACTCTCACTGAATTAACTGATAAAACTCCACTGAGTTCAGCAGTAGCTGAACTGGACGGGGGCTGTGAATCCCACATTACCCTTTCCCCACTCTCATTTTCACTTGCTTCAAGCAAATCTCACAAGAAGAGCTGCGAATTTTCTCCTGGTCTCAAGTCAGTTCCAGTCACCTCGGTGGAAACCCAAATCCCCCTCTCATCCTGGATCCCACAACACATCCTTATAACAAACAACTCCTGCAGGGATATGTGTATCCTTCCACAGCCCAAAAGCACTGCTTCTCTTCCCATCCCTATCATCATTCTGAGCAAGTGTAAGACAGGTGTGTCATGCTCACAGCCTTTCCTTGGCAGTCCCTGAATACTGCATCCATGCTATAAAGTGCCTTTTTTTTTCACCTGAATGCAGTGGCTACATTCAAAGGAAGCAAATACTGTTCTGAATGCAGATGTGGGGCCCAGATCAGTGACTTCTCTGCTCTGATTGCATTCTAGAAGCTTTCCTCAGGTATGGGACAAGCCAACAAAATTGTAAATGTAAGGCAGAAATTAAAGCACGTTCATTTTTGCACAGGGGAGCATTCTTAGGATGTATGATTGGCACATCCTTCAGCAGCCTGGTTGATCTTAGCTTTGCTTCTTAGCTTGCTTGCTCTCCAACCTGTAAGTTTATTCCCATGTATGCAAATAGATGCAGAATAGGCTGGCAAACCTTAGGGACTGGATTTTCCTGACTAGGTGACCAGAAGCAGCTTGCTGTTGTTTGCAGTGTGGAGCACAGGCAGTTTACCAGCACTCTTTTAAAAGAAAGAAGTCTAGCATCACCAGATCTCACTCATCTTTCTCTGTTCTGCAGTTAGCAAAATGATACACTGGTTCTTGCCCACCTACATTGTTGTTCCCAGCATAAACATATATACTTCTATGAGGTTTTAAGGTTAAACTGCTGCATTACACCTTTAGGTGACATCCTGTTGATGTCTTGGCTGGCAGATGCTCTGAGATCTTAACTAAATGACAGCTGTGAGTATGCAGTGGGTCTAATACAGGACACCCCAGAGCTGCCTCTTCCAAACCTGCCAGCGTAAGTGCGTGCCAGTCCTCAGGCCAGGACTTTGAAATGACCCTGGCTCTGTCCACCCCCTGTGCACACAGGCACAGGCACTTCTCCCAGTTCAGTGGCCGTGGTTTAAGCACATGCCTGAAGTTAAACACCTGCTTAAAGGCTTCCTGCCCCAAGTGGGAATGGGTTTAGGGTCAGTTTGAGTGTTCCTCTGAATCAGGCTTGAGAGAATTCACTTTTTGGTGTGTCCCCCACTGCTCCCATGCTGGGAGACCCCTCATTTTAAGGGAAACGTGGCGGCAGAATAAGCTGTGCTGACTTATGACAGTGCTGGAAGCCAGACAGATCGTTGAAAGTGTTCAGTCTTTTTCTTTGCAGCTTGAAAGGAGTATTTGAACAAAGTGACAGAGCTAGGTAAAGAGGCAGAAGAGTTGTTTGTTTTCCTTTTTACTCAAACTTTTAGTACACGCTTTGAATGTGACACTCTTGTCTGATATTTTTAGTTTAGACAGAACGTGGTTGTTTCTTGGGTTGAAAAATTGAATTCCAGAAAGAAATAATGCTTCTGGCAAAGCGCACTGCATTCCAGGGCGTGATTTCATCTGGTAACTAGTCCGAGAGAGTCAATATTGGACAATACGACCGCGAGTGCATGTATTTCTCATTAACTTTCATCAAAACTTGCCAGAAAATTGAAGTTAAGGTGCCAGCAGATCATTCTTGCTTTCCATATATTTTGTAGTGTCATCATTCACTAACCTCAAAAGTCTCTCTAAGGAAAAGAAAAAGCTATCATGCGATGTGCTCATCTCCTTTCATTGCCAGCTGCAGAGTTACAGAAGGAGGTGGATAGAAGACCTTTAGCAAACAAATGGGAAGTTCTTCAGGAAAGTAGGATTGTAAGCCCTTTTTTCAGGAGCAATATTTTCTGGTGCATGAGAAAACATGATTCTAAATGAGGTTATGAAGTGCAAAGCAGCTTTGACCTTCTCTCTGCTGGAGCTCAGAAAAGAGCCTCACTGGTGTCTGATCTAAGGCTTATATACACTTAGCCCAATTCCCTCAGAATGTCTTTTGACAATCCTGAGGATATTCTCTCTCTACTGTTATGATGTATGTTGCCTGCTTCTGCTCCACCACATTCCCCAGTAGTGGATTCTAAATGTGCAGACTTTGGGGCTTGCTTATTCTCTCACAGTACATGGAAGAATGGGAACTCTCAGTGCTTCTTCTACCTGCACGAGTCCTGGATTTGAGACAAGAGGTGCGTAACTTGCCCGTAATTTGTCCGAGATGGAAGAATGCAGTTGCAGATCCTAGAACAAGTCATTAAAATAGACCCTCGTTCCTGAATTCTCATGGTAGTTTTGTCCTATATCCCTAAAAATTATGTAATTGAATCTTTCTGCAGTGACCAGTTAGTGAGCAAACTGCCACAAGGATCTTGTTCAAATTCCACCTGAGCAGGCTGTCTCTTTGTCAGTTATCATCCCTCAGCATGCTCTCAGGACACATCCCAAACTTGGCTTTGTCACCTCAACAGGTCAGTCTTTTTCCTTCCTTTTGGTTATCTCTGGAAATCGGAAAGTCAAACTGTCCTATCCCAGAGATTCTCAGAATGGATCCCAAGGTTTCTTTTGCAGTGCTGTCAGCTGGGTGGCAAGCTTTTCCTGCTGAATGTCAAAGCACTTTCCTTGGGGAGACAGACAGCATCTCCCATCTGCTTCAGACATGTGCCAGTCTGTGCAATCTGGTCCGTGCAGCAGACTCCTGACCTGTGTTAAACACCAGATACTACATAGGGCAATCAGTTCAAGTGTCACATTTGGAAGAGTCATACTCCCGACAGAGCTGGTACTTCTCTTTCCCACTCTCCAAAGAGGTTACTTCTTGTAAGGTACCTCATACCAGAGTCTATATCCATGGGTACTGCAGGTTAAACCCCTCTTTGGAGTTATTTCAGCAAAGGTAGACCTGGTGACCCAGAAGCCTTTCTTCCCGTTCTGAAATCCTCAGTGACAGAGAATTCTCATTCTGAGGAAACTTCTCCTGTCTGTTTTATGGCAAGAAGCAGCAGCCCTAGGGCTGTAGGTTGAGGCTGGTCTTAAGCTCTGGCGGTGACTCTTCCAGCATTTGCAGCTGAAGTGACTGAAGAACCACCTCAGAGAAACTGTTACTGCAAGTTACAGCTCAGCATTAACAGCAGTCCTTACCCTGCCAGCATGTTTCTTTTGTCTGCTTTCTTCTTTGTGAAAACAAACAAACCAACCCAGCTGAGAGGGCTCCATAAAACAAAATTACATTCACAAGCATTTCACACATGGGGGGATAGGAGATAAATATGTATGTGTTTGTTTAATTACTCACTACAGAGTTCACCTGTAAGAAGTAGTGCTTATATTGCTATGTGTTGTACACAGAGGGAGGTTATGTTGGATTTCAATAAACTGAGTTGGAAGTGTTGAAATACGCACCAGAATCAGGAACTCGTATGTGTGGTTATAGCAGTATTGCTAATTGGAGGCTTTATAAATAGTACCATTGTAGTGGTTTTCCTTGTATCTCAGCTGCTGAAATGATATTTTCACTTTGGCTCCTCCATAGCGAGGAAGGAACAGTTTTAAAACTCAGGACTTACTATTTGATAAAAGCTATGACTGTGTGCATGCATGGCTGCAGGTGGAAGGTCCAAACTCATTCCTTTCTTCCCTCTTTGGCCTGGCACTATTGTACACAGCTGTGCAAAGAGAAGACCGTGGGAGAATGTAATCTGCCTAAATTCTCATTGGAATCTATATGATAGAGTAACATCAAGAGCAAAATCCAGCCACTGCTCACGCAGCACGCTCCCCAGGGGTGTGCAGTAGGCCCATTATCCAGCTGATCAGATTTTATCTATTCTCTGCTCAGTAAAATTAAGAGGTTTTGAGAGATAAGTGACAAAGCTCTTTACTACCAAATCTATTATCAGCAGCGTTGCTGTCATCGCCTATAGTGCCAGCTCAGCTTTGTAGGCAGCCCTCTTCGAGGCCAACAGGCAGCAGAGGCAGGGGTAGCAGGCAGCTTCGGGAGGATGTTCTTCTGCTTCTGCTTCTCTCCCCTCCAGCTGCATACTTTGCTCTGTCTTTGGTTAAATTTCTCTCCTCTAACTAGGATTTCAGAGGTGGGGACATAGAAGGCAGACAATCCATTTGTGAAGCATGGAGCTGCAAGTGATGAAGAAAGACTCCCTAAAGGGTAGGAGGAAAGAAAAGTTTCAGCATCCAGTAATAGCCATGTGCCATCCTGCAGATCCAGGCAGTGTGAATAGTGTTAAAGAAATACCAGCCCTTCTTCCTACCATTTTCTCCCTGACTTTTCCATATAGCAACAGGAGACTTAAGTTACATCAAATGAAGTGATTGTTTTGATTTATACGGCACCCTGGATGAACTAGGTACTTTACAAGACATGTAGCACTATTCCAGCTTCCAACTGCTTACAGCCTAATGAGACACATGAGATGTGACAAGCTCTGCTAGCCCGAAGGATGGGCTGCAGAGATGTTCCAGGTGGGGAAAGAGGCAGAGCTGGAAAGCAGTTTAGTGCTGTCAGGGATTCCTATCTGCCAGAAAGGAATCCTTTGAGTGGTGGCTCATGGCAACTGTCTGCAGCAGCCTTAGCCTGCAGGTGCGAAAAATCAAAGTAGGTGAAAGCCAGCTCCTTTTTCTCTCACTTGGTTTGGATGCGGTTTGGCTGGCTCTCAGTGAGGATGCTGAACCCAGAACAGAATATTACGTGGCTTTGAACCCCCTCTTGGTTTTTTTCCAAACACAGTTTCTTACTCTGATCCACATGAGCAAAGCCACATCAATCACCCCATGCTGGCTCCAGCCCCATTCCTGTCAGTGCTTTCCTACCTGTTTGTTTTAGCTTTTCTTGAAACTCCATTGTATGGCAGGTCAGGTGAAGGCAGCTTTTGTCAGAGTCCTTATAGTCAAAGGTCAGACACTGCAGTGGGTTAGATTGCGTTTTGATCTTTCCTGTACTAGTGCTACCTTTTGCCTGAAACCTGCAGTTTCCTTCAAGACAATACTTTTCTTTCTGTTACTGTTTCTCAGAACAGAAAGGGGTTTGTAGAATCAGGGTTTGCTATTTGTAGGCTGGTTCAACATCCATTTAGCTTGTGTAATGATGGGCTCTACTGAGACACTGAAATTAGGTGAGATCTCAAGTGAGCAGCCCATCACCTCTCAGGGAAGTGCCAAAGCACATGCAGAAGCCCCACTGAACTCGATGAGCATAAGGAACAAGCTCTTATGTGAGCATAAGGAACAAGCTCTAACGTGAGCCTAAGGAACAAGCTCCAACATACGCATGAGCCTTGTCTGCTTTGTGTCCCTGGTTGTACTTCTTTTTTCCCCATTTATTTGCCATCATTCTGAAAGTAATGTGGAAGGTAATGATTAAATCCCGTCAGAAAGCACACAGAAGAGGAGGAAAGGCCTCTCTAATTGTGTTTTGACATTTTTTGACATAAGCAGTTCTTTTGAAGGAAAGAGAAAAAAAGAAACAAAACAAAATCTGTTCAATCAAGATTTTCTGCTTTTTGTTCTCTTTGGCTAAGGAAACTCAGGTTGCAGGGAAGCTGGTGCTGCAGAACCACAGCCTGCCTCCCAAGCAGGAGTTTTCCGGTACTCCACTTCCATCTAAAGGCAGTCTTACAGGAATCTGCACTCCTGTAAAGTGACTGTTTTCTTTGTAAGTGATACAGCACTTGAGTTTTCACAGGACATCAGTGCTTCGCACTATCTCGATGACTTCAGGGACGTGGTACTAAGATTTGCTTAGTACATGGGTCTGTCTAAACGCCGTGGGATGCCAGCTCCGTGCCTGTGTTTTCTATCACTAGGTAAATAACTTAGCAAATGGAATAGCACGTCTGTGTTTTGTCAGATTAAAACCCTGGCTGAAAGAGACTATTGTATCGGCTCTTGAGGGGAGCTGTAGCAAAACTGATACCGTATCTTCAGCATGGAAAGCTTTCCACAGAGTTATTTCTCTTATTAGCATTTAGATTGATTTCAAAGATATTTTCTAAACACCAAACTCAAATGTAACAATAAGATTCCTAACTGATGATAGAATTACCTGTTAGTGTGTAGTCTTCCGTGCTCTGGAAGCATTCCCTCAGAGTTTAACAATGACTTCCCACAGAAGGCCTCAAGCAGGTCTAACACCTAAAGCAAGATTAATTTGTAAATCCCACTTTGCTGGGATTTTGATTGTTTCTTTTCTAATTTTGAAAGGAAAATGGAGCATTTCCAACCTTTTCTTACGTTTACCTACCAAACCTGAGGACTGAGATTTGTATTCCTGCCCTGTAACAAAAGAAATCCTGGTTGGTTTGTATGAGGCACTGCAGAAAGTAACAGTAATGATTAAATCCCAAATCTTTGTGGGAAGTACAGTTTGTTCTCCCTCCTGCTGCCCTGCTGGAGTCGGTGGTTCAGTATAGGTGGCTTTAGGGAAGGATCCAAAGCCGCAGTCTCTCCTCCCTGCATATCAGTGGATATCTCTAAGCCTGGTACAGGGAAACATTACAGACACCTCTGAGTCAGTCACAGGGACATCTTAGTAGATGCCACCACAGAGTATGTTCTCCTAATCCCCCTCCAGCATGCCTGAAGGCACTCAGCAGAGATTCCTTTCCTGTAGCTGTGAATGGTATGCTTTTCTGCTGCTTGGTAAGCTTTAATACTGCTTCTTTCTTGGGTTTGGCAGGTAAATGAGCTTCCAGGTTTTTTCTTTTCTAATGAATTACATTAAAAGGTCTGAATTGCCAAATGACAAATAAAACCTGAAGTCTCCTGAGAGACTTAGGGCTTTTCCCTAGGATTAGCCCCAGCTAGAAAGGCCATTACTGTTTGAATGTTTCCTAAGTAAATTCCAGATACCTTTTATGATGTTGACTGGAAGTTAAGCGTACAGGTTATTTTGAAGGGCCTTTCTGTTTGGTTGTCACGAAAGTCAGCTGAAAGCAATGAGTGACCGACTTTGAGCAGAATGAAGACTTGTGGGATTTCCCACAAGTGGGATCTGAAAGGAATCTGAACTCCTCTTCACCTGGTATTTGTGGGATGTGTTTTGGAAGGGACTCACGAAGTGATGTATGTACAGACAGCACAGCTCCTGGCACTTCTGCATGGCAAACAACATGTTAGAGTAAAGCAGCTTTTCGAAGGAGAACAAGAATTAAAAATAACCATTTTTGCTAATAAGCTATGAGTAGTTTTCTGAACCCAAGGAACTACGATCATACCATATTTCCCCCCGTGTCTGCATCAAGGCACCCCAGACCTGCCAATCAAAATGAATGAGGCTGTTTTCCACATTAACTTGCTTGTGTAACAAATCATGTGAATGAAGTTATTCAACCACATGGCTGTTTACAGAGCACCATCTGCATCACGTGTATGTTTGAGTTTCCAAATGGCCACAGATTCAAGCGTCCAAAAATTGATGCGCATGAACGACTTTAAGGGGTTTGGGTTTGTCCCCTGAAGGTATTCCCCACAGCATTAAGAGTCCACCATTTGCCAAATGGGCTTAATATATAACATGACACAAGTTCTTAACAGTTTTGCAGTTCCTTAAAAACACCAGCATGAAGTGCGGGTGAGACTCTCTCAAGTCATTGTTTTGCTCTGATTAAGGCAGAACTTTAAAGCTGTATCCTACTTTGCTGTCATGAGATGTAGTGACAGCGCTGCACTCCCTGGAAAACTTCCTTCTGAAGCTTGAATGTCTTTGTTGTTTTGGTTTTGGAAGTCGCTTTGCTGGTGTTGTTTTGTAGAGGTAGTCTTTTCATTTCTGTTATGCTCAGGGGTTTGTACATCCCTGGTGCTTTGCTGAGGGTCCACCAGCATGTGAGGAGCTCACTTCAGCAATATGCAGCTTTCTCCTTGTTGAATTCAAACTAACAGTACTTCGGAGCATCGATGGTGGAGGGATATTCCAGGACAAGCGGCTGGGGCAAGTTTCTTGTATGGTAAATGAGCAGGCAGTTTCTCTTGCTTTACTCTCCCGTTCAGATCTTAAGAACAATTTGCCATTTGTAAGATTCCAGGGATTACTGAACTCAGAGAGACAAAACTCACTTGTTCAGCTGGCGTGCCAGGGCACATCTAAGTGCTTTCATCCTGAAGGCACATTCCTGAGCATTCTCCTCTCCCTGCCCAAAGCTAACAGCCAGGATCCATCCCGCTGTAATTTCCAAGACTGCTCTTTCATTCTTCCAGCTCCAGCCCTGAATGAGATGTCGCATAGAGCAATCCAGCCTTTGTAAGTTGGCATGCAGAAGCTTAGGAAGCAGTTCAGTTCTGCTTGCGTGCATCTCTTCACAAAATTAGGGACTGCAAAAGGCGTGATTCAGAGCTGTATTAGCAGCCAGATGCAGGAACTTTAAAGAAAGGCATTCTACAGATTGATCACAGCAATGCTATTACCATCAGTGGTGGGTAAAGTGTCAACTACAGCTGTGTTGAATTATTCATTATTTCATAAATACAGCGAGGTTTACAAGGCAAGGTTTTTAAGATCCATTTAAAAAGTGAAATGAAAGCCCCTGTAATTAAAAATCATTATTAAACTTAAGTTATTTAACTTCATTTCAACTTTTCCCTATGTGATGGTTATTAAAATTATTGTATTTATTGATTTTTCTACTCTCTTCCCTTTCTCTGTCAGCTAATGAGAAAAAAGTGGGTTTGAATTAAGCAAATAATCTTGCTCTCCCTAGACAGTTGTTCTGTGCTCTCATGGTGACCCCTGGAAAGAGATTTACTGGGTGATGCTTTTATTTTTGCTGATAGGAGACACTGTGCCCATCAGTACAGGGTAAAAGAAAATAAATTAAAAGGAAATCTGAGTTTTGATGTGCTTCCATCTTAAACCCTTAAAACCCTCTTTAGGGTTGGAATGACTGGCATCTGCCCTGGGCTCAGCAGGGAACAAAGTGCAGCAGACAGAGAGCAGTGCCTTTCTGTTTAAGAGCAAGCGGTGAGGACAGAGTCCAATTCCATGCAAACAATGTTATCTTCAGTTCATCTCTAGTAACAGAACATATTTCCATCAGTACTGTGCCACTCAAAAAAAACCTTAAAAGTGCCTTTGGCACCTCAGCCATCTTTATGAGCATCCTAAATCCTTTATGTGCATCCTAAATCCTTGAGATCAAGCCTGTGGTATAAATACCTGCACTGGCCTAAGTGGCAGGACCAGAGTAACACAGTGATGATGCATAAAATAGCCTGAACTGAACTCTTATCATGGAGAGCATCAGTCACTTCCTACCTCTCAGCTACTCATCTGCAACTCGTAGGGGAGGATGCAGACCTGCAGCAAGGATGCTGTGAGAGCCATCATCACAAAGGTAGCAGCAGCCAGAGGAAGCTGTATGTGATGTGGACACAGCAGCAGGAGTGGTGACAGCAGCAGATCTCAGCTGCCACTGTGCCTTATCCTTTCCTCCTTCCTGAGCCCCTCATCACAGCCCAGCTGCACCTTCCCTGCTTAGCACGTGGCATTAGAACCAAGCAGCACCCAGGGCCTGACCCAAGCCAGGGCTGGGGCTGTGGGCTTTACTGCTGCTGAGATAGCTGTAAGACACCAACCTCCTACGTATCATTAATTATGGCTTTCTTACCCTTCAGTTTTCCTGCCCACTTTTTGGAATTCCTAGTCTTTGCCAGTTTCTCAAGGGCAATAGAAGGCTTTATTCACTGATACTTGTGAGGTTCCTTTTGACCCTGCAGTAGAAGGTACTCTTAAGTGCCAAGAAATTGTCATGTATGTTGTTACCTTTATAAACAAATATGTTCACACACCTCATCTAGCATTTGGCACGGGAATAAAGACTTGTAATTCCATTTCATCTTTCTAATTCATCTTCCAGTAGAGCACTGTTGCTCTCGATTGAAACCCAAACTGGTAAGACACAAAGCGTGTATTCACCTAGAAAAGTGTATCTTTATCTGGAATTAGTTGTGCAGGACTCTTTTCTTTTGCTGATTGCATAGTGCAGCCTCAGTATTGCACCTCCAGGCATCAGAGTGTCTTAGAAATACAGAGAATCAATGTCCTTGATTTCTGCAGTGTTCCAGACTCCTGTAGCAGAAGGACATGTGCTTTATAGTTCATTCCAGCTCTCTTCATGAAGAGATTGAGCTCGAGGGCCTTGTTGAGACAGAAGAAAAGATAAATAATCATGTAGACGTAGTTCTTGCAAAATTCCCTGTTGCTTTCGGAGGACCCTCTGAACCAGATCCTTCGGGTTCTCCAGCCTTACCCAGCTCACTCTTCCACCTGCCGCATTCTTCTTGGAACAACTTCCCTCCGTTTTCGCTGCTTTCCTTATAAAAACTTGAATTCACTAAGTGAATTCAATGCGTTGATAAGTACCAAGGCAATAAGAGCCTGTAAAGGTTCTGGGGTGAAAGTCAGAGACAGCTCACGTTCCCAGTTACTTTTGTGAGCACATGAATCCACTGAAATGCATTTCTCATTACATGTGCCTGTGGTATTTTCTCATTCATCTCTGCTCAGTAGTTATTGAGGAGTGAGATCATAACTGGAATGTATTTAGAGCTATGGGCCCTCCACCCTGTTGGGTCCTTCAGCAGGATGACTTTATGCAAGATTTCATTTCCTCCCTGTCTTTTTTGCATAAGCAGGAGAAAAGGTGGATGGAAGAATATGCTGGCGAAATGCTTTGGCAGGAGGCCCTTAGTTTTGTCATAACCTCACAATGAGTGAGAGCGAGCGTCATAGCTGAAACTTGTCTGCTGCC
>JAOEHX010053624.1:0-26425 GCA_025448015.1 Bolborhynchus lineola | reverse complement strand
AAACTTAATGATGAGTCCAACTGGATTGATCATCGTATTTCTTTAAGCTTGAGTACATCAAAGAAAATATATCAAAATCAAATATTATTCTTAACTGGCTATGAATCATGCATCCTATAGAAATGCTTGTTGAAGAACTGCTAAGACATACACATTGGTAAATTTATCAGGCTGGAAACCATTCTTATTACTGTTTAATGTATAAGTGTAGGCTAGACATCTGCTTGGAAAAAAATTACAGATTACTTGACAGAGTGGTGACTCAGTGATTTTCTTATGCTTGAAATAAAGGGGGAAAATAATCTTAAAAATTAATACATTTTCTCATCATTGGATGTTTGGCAGAAACACTATAGTTATAGGTTTTTCTCAAGCTGCTTTACCAGAACAGAGGAACGGTTCATCATAACTGGCCCAAGATAGGTACGTGCCAGTGAAAGCCTCTGTGACCACATGAAAACTATTCAGTAGCTAACTGCATTTGTTCGCACATGTTCAATTTACCTATACAACAATGTTATTTAACAAAATTTAAGCTCTACTATAACCAATTGGATGCAAAAATGGCATAATGCTGGTTAGTTAACCCCACTCTTAACTTCAGTAAATTAGATCAGCTGAGTATTTGGCCCACTGTTTGGCATGTGCAATGTGAAATCATCCAAGTGAGCATAGACAAGTCATGCCATGGGTCTTGACAAAATATTTTACTTGGCTGATCTCTAGGTTACCTGTATCTGCAGGTTCCATAACAGGACAGAGCAACAGGCAAACAAGTTCTACATGTCACTCAGCCTTTCTTGCACTCAATTCTACCAAATGCAAGAATTTGGGAGGCCAATTTGGTTGCAATGAGTACAGAAGGCATACAGTTTCAGAAAGAAGAAAAAAATGGTGGCAAATGATTAATGAATGGTTTTACATCAATTCACCTGAAACTATAGTGTGGCACTTTCAAAAGTGTTTGCCTAAAGAGTCTGAAGGTTTGAAATTAGACATACAGAAACCAATCACTCATCAGGAATAAAAAAACTGGTTGGTGAGACTGCTTTGTTTTGGATTTTTGGTTTTGGTTCCCTCCTCAAGCCCCTAAAGGAGACTTGAAGCCTTAAAAGACGGACATATCACCAGGATACCATTACTAGCATTGGCAATGTCAAACACATTCTCCTCCTGAGCATTTTACTCAATACCTCTAAAAGTCAAATGCCAACATGATACACAAACTTTTATCCCTCCTCACAGTTAGCATGGCTGAAGTGATGAAGCTGGAGCAGGAAGTGAGTGAGAGAAGTGTCTGTTGTCAGGTAATACTCTTCTACAGTACTGCTAAAACACCTGAAGAGCATTGAGAACACCTGCTTTACATCTCAAGAAAAGAAATCCAAGTTGCTAAATAAAAAAGCCCACATAGTACTGCACAAAATACAGGAATTGCTATGCCTCTGCTTGGTGTTTCAAAGAAATCTGTGAGGAAATGTAATGAGAGCATCTATGACATTTTAGGAAGCAGATAAATCTTTCTCTGTTCTGCTAGATTGAGGTGCCATGGTCAACAGTGTCTCAGAAACAGCAGCTTAAAATAGAAAGGAAGAACAAATGTAACCAGTGGCTAGTGACTTTGTATAGGTCTTATATACTACTTATTTTTTGTGCATGAGAGAGATCCCATTACCAGCATAAGCTCCTGCAAGAATGGGACACATGCTGTTTGGCAGATGACAAAAGAACTTGAAATTCAGCTTTAAAATAAGACATACCACTTTTTTCTCCCTTGTATTTTGACTTGCCTTTCAAAAATCTTTTCACTGCATTTTGGAAGATTTCTGAAAGGAATCTGGCTCTTTCTTGCTCACCAGAAATTGATGTGCCTTAAGGAAATCCTTTTAAAATCAATGGGAAACAGCACAGCTGCACACATGTTGAGAGCTTTGCTTAGTTTACCAGCATCTTTTTTCCAAGACATCTTTACTTAGAGGATAATTATGTGTGTAGCGACATTTCATACAGTCTTTGTTAATCAAAACTGTGTTTCCTCCCTTGCAAACTGTGCTTGCTTTCTTGATCCCAATGTGAAGTCTGGGCACAACTGCTTTATCAAAATCATTTTTATAACAAGAAGCTCCAGTGCACAGCAGCACACTATTTTATTATTTTAATTCAGAGGGGTGAGATGATAAAGAATTGGCAGAAAAGTCTAAAAGAGCAAATGTTGAAATGAGTAGGGAAATTGATGCTTTAATATCACACTTCAAAGCAAATATCTGTGAGATGGCAATGGGCCACTGGTTCATGTATTTTCTTGCATAAAACCTGACTTCCAAGTTAAAAGAAAATAAGTAAAAAACTTTAGTTGTAACATCAGTGATTAAAGTTCCTTTAATCTTTCTTCATATTTCAAGTTTGCCAATTCTTCAACCCTCTCAGTAGCTTTCTTCTGGACCCTCTATAATTTTTCTAACGTTGCTCCTGAAGGGGGAGGAGCAAAACTGGACACCATAGTAGCCTAACAAGTGTTGATGAAATTGGAATAAGCATGTCACTTGATTCATTGGCTGCATTCTTCCTAATGAAGCTCACAGATGCTTTGCCTTCAAGGCTTCAAGGGCATGGTACTGGCCTGTGCTCATCTTGCTGCCCTCCAGGACTACCAGGGTATTTCCAGCAGAGCCTCATAGAATCAAAGAATAGTTAGCATTGGAAAGAAACTTAAGATCATCTAGTTCCAACCCCCCTGCCATGGACAGGGATGCCTCACAGTAAACCATGTCACCAAAGGCTATGTCCAACCTGGCCTTGAACACCACCAGGGATGGAACATTCACAACTTCCCT
Source organism: Bolborhynchus lineola (assembly GCA_025448015.1). Classification (NCBI taxonomy): domain Eukaryota; kingdom Metazoa; phylum Chordata; class Aves; order Psittaciformes; family Psittacidae; genus Bolborhynchus; species Bolborhynchus lineola. The sequence goes on along the minus strand of JAOEHX010053624.1, from coordinate 23,591 downwards.
GGCCAACCCATTCCAGTGCCTCATCACCCTCACAGTAAAGAACTTCTTCCTCATGTCCAATCTAAGCTTCCCCTGTTTAAGTTTGAACCCATTACCCCTTGTCCTATCACTGCAGTCCCTAATGAAGAGTCCCTCCCCAGCATCCCTATAGGCCCCCTTCAGATATGGAAGGCTGCTATGAGGTCTCCACGCAGCCTTCTCTTCTCCAGCCTCAACAGCCACAACTTTCTCAGCCTGTCTTCATGCAGGAAGTGCTCCAGTCCCATGATCATCTTTGTGGCCGCCCTCTGGACTTGTTCCAACAGTTCCATGTACATTTTACGTTGAGCACACCAGAACTGCACACAGTACTCCAAGAGCAGAGTAGAGGGGCAGGATCACCTCCCTCTGCTGCTCACACTCCTTTTGATGCAGCCCAGGATACAGTTGGCTTTCTGGGCTGCAAGCGCACACTGCCGGCTCATGTTCATTTTTATACCGACCAACATCCCCAAGTCTTTCTGCGCAGGGCTGCTCTGAATCTCTTCTCTCTTCTCTGCCCAACCTGGAGCTGCGCCTGGGATTGCTCCAACCCAGGCGTAGGACCTTGGACTTCACATTGTTGGACTTCATAAGGCTGGAGTATCTACCTTTCCTCCAGCTTTGGTTGTCATGTACCAATTTGGTGAGGGTACACATTCAGTCCTGTCATCTGGGTCTTTTAAGATACTGCTTTGTATTGGACCCAGTATTGTCCCCTGAGGAGCTCTGGTTGTGACCACCTGCAAATCAGCTTTTGGCCAGTAATGGCACTCTGATTTCTGTAGCTCAGCAGTGTTTCACCCATACTTTGGTCCACCTCTTCAGTTCCTATCTTACTATCTTGTCAAAAAGGATGTTGTGGCAGTCCACATCAAATACCTTGCTAAAATCAAGGTTATATCAAGGATGCGAGGGCTGCTCCCTTGTTTGAGAGCAGACAGTCAAACTTTCACCCTCGTCCTCCCAAAGTGCTGGCTTTGTATTTCTGTGCACACATGCTGTTAATTGTCTTACCTGTTCCTTTGCAATTGTAAAACAAAGAAAGATAGAAAATCCTCAAAATTTATTTTCTTTATTTCCAACAGTGTGGTCCTTTAAGATATCCTGTTTTCCCATTGTTTCATTTTTCAGTGAGCGGTCCAGAGGTCTCTGGGTGTCAAGGCTTTGTCTTAGAAGGAAGCTGGAATGGGAGCTGTGAGAAGATTCTCACTTGCAAAGTTAAGTGGAGGATTTGGGCCTTTCACCAATTCTGTGTGGATATGATGATTTCAAGGCAGTTTGCCATGTCTTTCTGTATAATTTTGTAGCAACAAAAATATTTTTTGCATTAAAAAAATTAAAGAGTAACTTCAAATAGCTTCTCCAAGTCAAGAAAAGAATAAATAAGGCAACACTCGGGAAAGTAAATTTATCCTCAGACATTAAATCCCCTTCTCCCCTCATCAGTTTCATTTGGCTGGGCTTTCTGAGCTATATTTTTTTACTGCTGAGTCAACTGCTCTTTGTATCTTGCTGTTGACATGCTTTATGCCCACAGACCTCCAAGCAAAGAAGCAATCACTAGGTCTTGCAGCATAAAGGCAGATCCTGAATCAGTCCATCTTGAAAATTTCTGATGACTGTAGCAAAAATAGGAAGTCATGGCCAAAATAAAAAAATAGCATGGAAATTTTTCATTCTCTCCCTTCTTTCCTTTATTTTTGCAGTAATCCCTTCATATTGTCATGTTTTACAACTTTTGACACACAAGGTTGGAGAGAGGTTATCAAAAAGATGTGCCCCAACTCACTTCAGCTCCACTTCTTTGTGAGCAAATGCACAATAAAACAAACACAGTAATTTGTCACATTTTCTTTTTAAGGTGCAGAGTAGAATCTTTCAGATTGTCTCATATATATATAAAATTTTTTGAAAAGTTTTATGATTTTTCCAGATCTGTCTTGTTTAATATCCCATGGCAACAACTAAAATAGTACACATGCTCAGACACAGCCTGGTATGATGATCTTATATGGCCTATCTGAAATAGGATCTGCATAGGCCCAGCACAAGGAATCCAGGAAGTTCCCTGATTGTGTAGAATACAACTTCCTCTGCAATTAATAGAGGAGCCAACAAGGCAAGGTGCCATGCTTGACCTTGTGCTCACCAACAAGGAAGAGCTGGCTGGCACTGTGACGCTCCAGGGCAGCCTTGGTTGCAGTGATCATGAGATGATCAAATTCGAAATCCTCAGGACAGTGAGAAGTATGTGCAGCAAGCTCACTGCCGTGGACTTCAAGAGAGCAGACTTTGGCCTCTTCAGGAATCTGCTCAGTAAGGTTCCATGGGATATAGCCCTGGAGAGCAGGGGGGCCCAAGACTGTTGGTTGATATTCAACCTACTACAAGCTCAGGAGGGTTGTACCCCTACTAGAAGGAAGAGCTGCAGGAGGGCCAAGAGACTTCCCTGGATGGATAAGGAGCTGCTGAGAAAAATTCAAAGGAAAAAAGAGGCTTAAAAAAGGTGGAAGCAAGGACAGGTGGCCTGGGAAGAATACAGGGATGTTGTCCAGGAAGCTAGGGGCCAGGTTAGGAAAGCTAAGGCACACTTAGAATTAAACTTACACTGCAAGTGAAAGACAGGCTAGGGAAAAAATGGGCCCCCTCTGAAAGCTATCGGAAGACCTGGGTACCCTGGGTTTGGAGAAGGCTGAGGTTCTTAAGACTTCTTTGCCTTGGTCTTCACCAACAAATGCCCAGACCACAGCACCCAAGACTTGGAAGGCAGACGCAGGGATAGTGAGATTGAAGACCCTGGTCTCACTGTAGGAGCGGATCTGGTTCAAGACCATCTGAGGAACCTGAATGTATACAAGTCCATGGAACCTGATGAAATCTATCCACGGGTCATAGAATCATCGAATAGTTAAGGTTGGAAAGGACCTTGAGATCATCTAGTTCTAATCCCCCTCCCATGGGCAGGGACACCTCACACTAAACCATGCCACCCAAGGCTATGTCCAACCTGGCCTTGAACACCGCCAGGGATGGAGCACTCACAACTTCCCTGGGAAACCCAATCCAGTGCCTCACCTCCCTTACAGTAAAGAATTTCTTCCTCGTATCCAATCTAAACTTCACCTGTTTAAGTTTGAACCCATTACTCCTTGTCCTCTCACTACAGCCCTGAAGGAGCTGGCAAATGAAGTTGCTCAGCTACTGTCCATCAGATTTGAAAAATCATGGCAGTCAGACAAAGTTCCCGATGACTGGAAAAAGGGAAATATAACCCCCATTTTCAAGAAGGGGAAAATGGATGACTTAGGGAACTCCAGAGCAGTCAGCCTCACCTCTGTGTCTGGTAAAATATTGGAGCATATTCTCCTGGAAGGCATGCTGAGGCACATGAAGAACAACAAGGTGCTTGGTGACAGCCAGCATGGCTTCACTAAGGGGAAGTCCTGCCTGACAAATCTGGTGGCCTTCTATGATGGAGCTATGGAACTGATGGACAGGGGTAGAGCAGTTGATGTCACCTACCTGGACTTGTGCAAAGCGTTTGACACTGCCTCACATGACATCCTTGTCTTTAAATTGGAGAGACATCAATTTGAAAGGTGAACCACTCAGTGGATAAAGAACTGGCTGGATGGCCTCATGCAAAGATCTGTGGTCAATGGCTCAATGTCCAGCTGGAGACCAGTAACGAGTGGGGTCCCTCAGGGGTCCATGCTGGGACCGGTCTTGTTCAACATCTTTGTCGGTGACATGGACAGTGGGACTGAGTACGCCCTCAGCAAGTTTGCCAATGACACCAAGCTGTGTGGTCTGGTTGATATGCTGGAGAGAAGGAATGCCATCCAGAGGGACCTTGACACGCTTGTGAGGTGGGCTGATGCCAACTTGAAGTTTAACCATGTCGAGTGCAAGGTCCTACACGGAGTAATCCCAGGCACAGCTACAGAGAAGAGATTGAGAGCAGCCCTGCGGAGAAGGACTTTGGGGTGTTTGTTGATGTAAAAATGAATATGAGCCGGCAGTGTGTGCTTGCAGCCCAGAAAGCCAACTGTATCCTGGGCTGCATCAAAAGGAGTGTGACCAGCAAGTTGAAGGAGGTGATCCTGCCCCTCTGCTCTCATGAGACCTCACTTGGAGTATTGTGTGCAGTTCTGGTGTCCTTAACATAAAAAGGACATGGAACTGTTGGAACAAGTCCAAAGGAGGGTCACGAGGATGATGAGGGGAATGGAGCACCTCCTGTATGAAGATAGGATGAGAAAGTTGGGGCTGTTCAGGCTGGAGAAGAGAAGGCTGTATGGAGACCTCATAGCAGCCTTCCAGTATCTGAAGGGGGCCTACAGGGATGCTGGAGAGGGACTCTTCTTTAGGGATTGTAGTGATAGGACAAGGGATAATGGGTTCAAGCTTAAACAGGAGAAGTTTAGATTGGATATGAGGAAGAAATTCTTTACTGTAAGTGTGGTGAGGCACTGGAATGGGTTGCCCAGGGAAGTTGTGAATGCTCCATCCTTGGCAGTGTTCAAGGCCAGCTTGGACATGGCCTTTAGTGGCATGGTTTACTGTGAGGTGTCCCTGTCCATGGCAAGGGGGCTGGAACTAGATAATCTTAAGGTTCTTTCCAACCCTAACTATTCTATGATTCTATAGGAGCATCCTTTCATATTTTTTATGCCAGCTTGCTTGAAGTGTTTGCAGAGAACAGTTAATGGTGCAAGGATGCTATTTCTGTTGCACCAGCACATCTTACGAAATACAGATATGAAGGTAAAATTTATGCTGAAGTAAAGAACGAAGTCTGCACACAGCTTCATCTTTACATAGTCCCATCCAACTAACATTTTTTTCCAGTACAAAAACCTAAGGTGAACTTTTTAGGGATTGATTCTCCTTTGCTTTTATTTGAATGTCAAAGTCCATTAAAATTTGATAACTCTTTTTTTCTCTCACTGACAACAGTTTCACAAGGATATCTACTTTTTGCCTTTTTCCTTTGTATGTGGGAAAGATCAGACCCCTCTGAATCAGTTGTATACACAGAAAACGGTCAGAACAAGATCATATTCCACAATATTTCCAATCATCCACCTCTGCAGCACTTGAAGTGATTTTTGTTTACTCTTGTAAACAAAAGACTTTGTTTGAAGTCATTTTTCATTCTCAGAGAAGAACCTAAGTTTATGAAACTTGCTCTTGAGTAGCACCCCAATTTCAGCACATGCCTACACGTGCCAAGGAATGAGAAGCAAAATATGCACAAAAAACCACCAATAGCTTCCTATTTACTTTGAAGTACCATTTGTTGTGAGCCATACAGGGCAAGGCAGAATACCTTTAAACTGAAAGAGAGTAGATTTAGATTAGGTATTAGGAAGGAGTTCTTGACTGTGAGCGTGATGAGGCACTGGAAAAGGTTGCCCAGAGAAGCTGTGGCTACCGCAATCCTGGCAGTATTCAAGGGAGATTGAATGGGTTTAGAGCAACCTGGTCTAGTGGAAAGTGTCCCTGCCTGTGGCAGGAAAATTTGGAACTATATGCACTTTACAGTCCCTTACAACCTAAACAGCTATATAATCCTATGCTATCAAGTTTTCTTTCAGTGGGGCCTGTGGGGTTGCTGTTGTGAAGGAAATGTATCCTGATATTAACACACACTAATTCCAAAATGCAAACTGCAGAAGCTACAACATATCGCTTCTTTGGATACTATTCATTTTATTTGTTTCCTTCAGGTGGGCATTATTTATAAGAATGGGCATTGGCTACAAATTTTTAAACTCTGTTTTTAATAAGATGCAAGCAAATGAAATATTTTTGCGCATTGCACAAAGACAGTGCAGGCAGATGAGCACAGTAATATTTATAGGCTCTAGTTCAACTAAAAAGGTGTGGGTAAAGATTCAAAAAAATTTTCAAGAATGAAATTTTGAATATTGCTCTCAATTCTATCTCACTTCATCAGGCAAATCAGAGACAATCTACATTTTCTCAAGACCTTTGTGTTTTGCGGTAGCTAAAGACAGCTCACATAAAATTCTAAGTCACCTCTGATGGGTGTCTCCTTCATAAAAAAGTTAATCTAAGACTTAGAAGTAATGCTCAGATTCCAACCTCATATAATCCACACTATGAAAAATCCTCAGCCATGTGCACTGCTACTTTTAAGAAAGGGAGCTTACCTTGGTAATGCAGATACAGACCAGCTTCATGCAAGCCCTGTTGCTCACCAGAGTCTTCCAAAAGATCTCCCTCCTTACCAACAACTGCTTAAAAATGGTACACCTACTGTATTACAGAGGATGTAAGATCAGCTCAATTTATACTAATGACCACAGGATGTGTCCATAGTTGTCTCAATACCTAGGGCTATGCAGTTTGGCCTTACAGAGTGCACCTGTGCCTGGGTTCACATTGTCAGTGCTCCTGAAACCAGGGGCTGCCTCAGGCAGTCCTCATCCTTGAGAAGGAGGCTTAGGATGTGAAGAAATTGAACTCAGCCTTTGTCTTTTTTTTAAAAAATAACCTTTATTTTCCTGACATATGCTTGTTGGAGTGAGATGGTTTGTTCTCTCTAGCTGTACTGTGATCTTGGATATCCTCCCTTTGGGAAAGCCTGACATCAACCTAGATGTGTGGTCGTTATCAGGCACTGGTACAGTGCTTTAAGAGGCCTTATCCTTCAGATTGAAAGTGAAAAAGAAATCATTCTTATGTATCTGACAAATGTATTTGCAGCTTTTTAGCTATTGCAGTATTTTAATTACAATTTGCTACTGAAGTATTTGTGATAACTGGCAGCACTACATCCAATAACTTCCATTTCTTCAAATGTGGCAGGGTGCAAATAAGGGTGTAAGCTGTGTCCTTGAGCTGTACCTCAGCTCAGTATACCTGCAGACTTACTTATACAGACAGACTGCAAGTCTTCCTCAAGCTCATTCCTTAAGAATTAACAAAATTTTATAAATATAAAAGGACTACTTTAAATGTCTTACTAATTCTGAGTAAATATTTCCAGCGATTTTTGTGTACCCAAGAAATCGTTCCTGCTTATGTCTCCCAGAATAGGAAACAAACCCCAAAAGTCAAGATTTGGTTTTATTGCCTTTTAAAAAACTCTAATGCTTCATCTAAGTTCATACATTGGTGTCTACTTAAATGATAATTATGAACACACTGAAACACTGTGGGTTTTTCCGACATATTTATAGCAGTTCCATTGCAAATTACCAAGTGTTTAATGTATCCTGCTGAACAGAGATTTAAACACAGATAAAGAAGATCCTGGAGGAAGTTCCACTATTAAAAATATTGGCTTAAGATTGTTGCTTCATTAAGAACAGCACTTCAATGTCATATAGGAAATAGACACATGAACAGTCATCTCAATTCAGATTGCTTAGATATGTGTCCAAGACTGAAAAGCACAACACACAGATTGATTGAATTCTGGATTTCTGACTCAAGTTTCCACCATTCCTGACTACAAAGACTTATTTCAAGAGCCCTCAAGTCAGTGGGTGGTTGGGTGCTACAGCTTTGTAATTTTTCCAAATTAAGGAAGGAAAAAGTGCTGGGGGATTAAAAAGACAAAACTGTGTCTGTCAAAAATGCAGAAGGATAAGGTAAAAGGCAGCATAACCAGTTCTTACATTGAAATAAAATTAAAAGACTTTATCACAGAACAAGGAGACTGAGAAAGATTAGAATAAGCAAGTGCATTGTGACTGTGTAGCAAAATGGATAAATAATTGATAACAAAAAGTGGGCTTCATTTCTTCAGAAGTTCTCTCTTACTTCCTGTCTTTGACTCAGTAAAGCTATTCTTCTTTTTCTTTCATAAAAGTATTTTTTTTAGCTGCTTAGAGAAAAAATAGCTGAAAGTAGGAAGGTAGGAACTGTCTTTCAGTAAGCCAAAAATTTGCTTGAAAACAGCAACAAAGCATTGTCTCCAAGAAGACTTTAAAAGAAATATCATCAGTGACCTTTTGCAGAAGCATGACTCAACTGGAGTAACATTCTGCAAGGACAATATAATAGCTGCTGATTGAAGTAGTTACCACTAACTATGTATTATTTTTGCAAAAGGAAAATATGTTCCAGGTGCCCTCTGATATAGCAGAACATTTCTGCAAATCAAGTATGAAAGCAAAGCTGTCAAAATAAATGCAACATTGTGTTCCAGGTGCACGTCTCTGAATTTACAACTCAAGCGGTGTGTCCACAGACTAAATGAGATGCTGGAGTTTTCAGCTCACTGAAGAATGACACCATTGTGCCCTTGATACAAAAGCTGCACAGTTGCCCTTGGGAAATGCTCTCTCTGAAAAGATACTCAGTTGCTTCAAATTCTGTGCAAATGAAGCAGGAGGCAATCAAAAGATAACAGCAAGAGGCTCAGGATGTGTCAGGGGACCCACATAGTGTTGCCATGCTCTGGTGAGGTAATGCTTTCTCAGTTTTGTATTATAATTCTTTTGATATGGTTTTGTTTGTTTGTTTGAATCCCTTTCCCACCAAGCTGGAGCACACAGGACTGTGGAGAAACACAACTAGATTAATCAGTTTTGGTTCCTATGGATTAGGCACAAATTTGTGACTCAATAGGCTCCCAGCCAGACCACAGCCTACCCCTTACAGGGGGAGTTACTTCCTGCAGAGAAGAGGAGCAGGTGATTTTCAATATCTCTGCTTATTTCACTTCATCTGCTAGATAGGTATTTTTATAGGACAGAATAGCCTAGTCTGGTCTGTAAGTCCTTCTGTCATTTGCGGTGTTAAAGATTCACATTCTCTTACAAAGTAGAAATGGTTGTATTGTTACATTAGTGTCTTTGAAAAATAATGCCATTAAGTTTGTTAGGCTCAAAGGCACTGCAGCGGTCAAGAGAATCAGCTCCTTCATGATCTGTATTTTGATTTAAATTATTCAGTTTGACAACAATTTAGGCTGTTGCTGTGCTCAGTCCTCTGATCGATACCATTTCACTGCTCACTTTTTCTACTCCCATCTGCTATTTTCATCTTTTGCTCTTAGTTTTCCACTTGGATTGTTAAGTCCTTGAATCATGATCATTGCTTTGCTCTTTGTAAAGTGCCTAGAGGAACTGAGTCCCTGTCTGTAACTAGTGTGCCCAAATGGAGTAATAAATGTGTCGCAATTACTACTGATGCTGCAGTTGTTATCGTATCCATGACCATACAGGTGATAAATGAATGGCAGTAAAGTTGTAAGGTTTCATTTTTATCACACAATGCACATCTGCCGAAGGTGTTCTCACTGCTGCAGCCATGATTGTTGGAGAGATCCTGCCACTAGGCAAAAGGTAGTACAAAATTAACTGGGCCTGTGGATTTCTTCTTGAGGCTGTCAGAAAGCTTTTGGCAATCAGGTGTTGTCATAGAAACTCTCCAATAAGCTTGAATTTTCATTAAAGTTATTCCACTAAAAATAGCCACTCTTCATTCATTGTAATTTTGCTCCATCCTAAAGGAAGATGGATCCAGCCCAGGAAGCCAGAGGGAAAAAGGGCACTATGCCACCCTCCCTTTTGCTTCCACAAAAGGGAGATTTCACAAAATCTCTCTATCTATGCAAGTATTCTCTCAACTCTATGAAAGCTATGTATTATGCAACAGTATATTTTTTTTATTCATTATTAGTAGGAGGCATTTAAGAGAAGTATATTTTCCAGCAAATTATGAACCAAAATTTTCCCACATTGAATTAATGAAACAATAGTACAGACCATTACACACACACCTGTGCACACACTCTGTAACAAAGTCTTTAGAAATGTTCCTCAGCTCCTACAGTATCTAAATGACTAAGCACCACATGTCAGCTGGGTGCTCCTATCTGACCTAAACCTAAGAAAACTCCTACCATCCCCAGCATCCATACTCCTCCTTCCCAGGCTGGCTCAGTGCTGCATGTTTATTTTCTGCGCTTCAGCAAAGCAGCAGCAGAAGGTCCTGGAAAGAGCTGCTATGAACTCTTAACAGGAGTTGCAGCTTCTAATGAGGAGGAGGGGAGATAGTGGACTTCCTGGAAAAATAAAGAGGAGGAGCAGCACCCTTTGCAGCATGTCAAACTGAGCCTTTGGTGTTTGGTACTGCACGGAAGGTAAGTAGTAAGATTATTCAAGCTGAAACGCTTGCGAATTCTCCAACTTTCCTTTGAGGTTGTCAGAAGCTTATTGGCAATTTTGTACTGACAAAGTCAGTGCTTTGATAAGCCAAAGTAGCCTTCCTGGCTCACTTAAAAAATAACATCAAACAACCACTCAGCCAGTCATCACGTAATGAGGTGAGGTAAATTGGGCAGACTGGAAAATGGGGATTTAAACAGATGAGAAAAAATAACAATTATCCACACCTTCTAAAATCCTCATCCCTTGTTCACAAAATTAATAGCCTGAAGAGTATTATTTCTCGGTTTTGGTAAATTACTGTAAGGATTACTATGTCCAAGGCATATTCTGGAATAATACTTGCCTCACTGTAGTAGAGTGTTTTACCTCTTTTTCATATATATGTATATAGATGTATAACTGAAAGCTAAAGTGAATGTTGGTCAACATTTATACCTTTTGAGATATTACACATTCTGTATCCATGCTTCTGTTAACAAGAGTGGGTGAGCTTATGCATTCCCATATTTTAAACCCTCTAAGGAGAAGTACAGTGTGTCCTCTGTTCCCTAAGGAAATCCAGACAAGGTCTTTTATATAGGAAGCTCTTTCTTCATTATAAAATGTACAGAGGCTGCTAAATGTACCAAAATTAGTTCTTTTACCCCTAATATAAAATCAATTACATTTTTAAGCACCAGAAGTCCATAGTATTCTTGCAGATGGTTTTGTCACTGGAGTCATGTCAATCCCTTATTGCCAAATGGTAAAGCCCACTTGTGAGTTAATGATGCATTTGGGGTTTTAATACTCTAGTGACAGAAGGAGCTGTAATGAATCTCACTGAACTTCATTTCAGGCCATGAACCTGATGGTTTGGAAAAAGTCACCTTCAAGGCTGTCAAACTACACTATATTTTGCTCCTTCTGATGCTGTACCTGTCTTTTTTCTTACCTTAGCTCCTCAACATACAGTTTCACTTGAGATTGTTTCACTGCAGTGTAGCAGTCCATCAAAAACTGAACAACATGCGTAGCATTAATTGTTTCCAGATTTCAGCTCAGAATATTAGTCCAAAAATATCCCTGTAGCAGCAGAGGGGTCTCTAATGAACTAAATATGCCTTGCAATAGATCACAGAATGCATTTTTATTAACTATATTGCAACTTAGGGGGAACCAAGGAGTATATCTAGTTCTTTGTTTCAGGCTGGACAGACTTATTTGTGATTTCATGGAAAAGGTTTAGAAGCAGTGAAAGAAATGGCATGTTTTTCTGTACCCTTCCACAAGCCTTTAAGCTACAGAATGCAATTTCAGGATGTATTGGCACAAATGTGTTTTTATTGGTTCCTGTAAGCTATAATGTACCCAAGATACGACTGCAGCAACCTGAAAAACAATTAGCATCTGTAAAGCAGTCTGTGACCATGAGATTACTTCGCAAAATGAAGATTTAACAAGCAGCTTCCTCAGGAATTAGTTGTGTTTGGGTCTGACTTTTCTGTTGTTTTCTTCCTTTATTGATCCCTTCAGGCAGAAAGAAATGATGAGTTATCTGATTGAAATGTGTGCAAAACTGTAGGGAAATCCTGCACAGCTACTAATGACACCTGATTTAATGATGGAAGTATATTAAGCAGGGTGTTGGTCAGACCTTCTGGGTGATTTTAATAGCTGGTTAAATCATTTAAGACGAGTCCAAGGAAATATAAAAGCAACAATAGACTTGCAGTGTCATTTTTTTAAACAGATGGCAGTTTAAATGACAAAACTAGTAAATGTTTGTCTCATTTGTAGAAGTACCCTAGCATACATACTGCAAGGAATATAGATTATTTTTTCTTTCAAAGGTGAAGTTATTTGTTTCTTGTGAAATGTTTACTGAGCTTGGATAGATTCTGTTGAAATATCTACAGCAAGTCAAGTTGAGCTGCTGATGCGCTTACAAAGGCTCTGAAAGCACAAGCAAGCACCTCAGCACTAACAATTCAGCCTAAAACAAATCCAAAAGCTGTTTAATTTTCCTACTGTATTTTGATACAGAGAAAGTGACACAGTCTACAAAAGGCTTGCATAGGCTTGTCTGCGTATTTGCCAGTGCATTTGCCAAATGTGTTTTTCTAACTCTATTATTCTGAATTTGCAGGCTTGCGACAGGAAAAAATATTGAAAGAGAAACACAGCTGAAACTACCCAGAGCGTCTTGGCGGGATGAACGTTCTACTCCACATCATTTCATAACAGATTTATAAATGGCTACATATTTCCCTGAAATACAGAACCAGTTTAAAATCTCTCATATTCATTTTACACTGAAGCCAATACAGGGTGGGAGGTTATTGTTGTTATAATGTCCACACGGCAGATTGCATTCATAATTTGATCCCATTGCACCTTTTGCTCAGTTTCTTGTGAGCACAGTAAGAGTAGTCCCAAAATGCATTTTGCTTCCTGGTGGTACTGCTTAGTATACTGTATTTCTCTATAGGAGAAACATATGGGAACAACTCAGACATTTATGTATTCTGAGCAGCAAAAGAAACATTTTTCCTCTTTTGGAATGAATGATAGGGCATGGTGGGTTGTTAACAGCACACATCAAATTCTTCCCCTGTCAGTATCAAATGTGAGACTTGCATGAAAAGAATACCAAACTTTCAGACATTCCAGAGTACTCAAAATCCCCTGACCCTGCCTCTATGAATGTATGATTATTTTGTTGAAAGAGTACAAAGAGATTTATGGCTTACATACTGCCTAATAGCCTCTATAGGATACTCCATTTCAAGGGCAAACAATGCTTTACAAAAAGTTAGCATTTTTCACATACCTCTTCTTTATGGGGCCTAATTTTGCACTGTTTGTCAACAATCGCACTCCTAAGTCCACCCACTGTTCATCTAAATGTTCCCAGAGTGTCCATAAAGCCACAGGCAGACATTCATTTTCCAAACCTTTTGCCAGCTGAAAAAAATACCGCTCCTTTGCTGTTTGTCTCTGACCTCTGACAGGGGTTATCCTCCCAGCACTGTCAGCCAGAAAGGATCATATGAGGGATCTCTAATCTATTCCAGGCAAAACAGTCAGGGTTGACTTAATTAACTTGAGTATGAGCTAGGGCAGATGACATCGTTTGAGACTGATTTGGAAGTGCTCATATCATACTGTTTACCTGCAGGCCTGTGAGGGCTGTACCTCCAGCTGGAGAAGAGGGATGGACAGTGGGTGTAAGATCTCAGCCCAGCATTGCTAGGCATATATGGTCTATTGAGGGCCCCAGGAAGGCACAGAGGAATAGTGGCTAGGGGCAGATATAGCCACAGATTGCTCTGGTATGCCCATACCGAAGGATGTTTCATTCTTCCCATATAATGATCTCAGAGTTATTTTGGTACTGAAATAATACCTTAAAAATACAACTCCACCTTCTCTTTTTTAGTTGTCCCATGCTGTGATAGAAAAGACAAGCAGTGGACAGTTCTGTGTTTTTCTTTTTGTTTTGTTCTCAAACACAGGTGGTTAAGAGTTCATGAATGATTACCAGATGAAGATTGTTTGTCAGACTTGTAGGAACAATTTGAAAAAATAAATGCACTTATTCCCTTCTGAATAGTTTATAGAAAGGGAAAAAGGAAAATGAGCGAATAAAATGCTTGTTGAGGGTTATCACTTGGTGTTACTCATGGATGTTATTAAAATGGAGGGGAGAATGAGTTATAACAAAATTGTACTTTTAAAAGGGAGTTTCAAAATAAACAGAAGTCAGTGTGATGAATATTATGAGCACATGATACAGTTAGATAATTGCTAGTACTTCTGTTTGAAGAAGAAGAGCACAAGAGGGAGGGCCATTATGAAAAATATTTCTTAATAGTGCCTTCTAGACCTTGGCTTCGTGGTTGTGTTTACATTTGCTATTGGAGACTGAGATCATATCATAGACATTCCCAGATAGCAAATAAAGAACAAACACAGTGATAGAACAAGCAATATCTGTGTATATAAATACACTGTTTCTATAGTGAGTTTTTACAAAGCCCTCCCAAGTTTCAGTCATCAATTGCATTTGGCAAACACAAATCTAGAAGTGAAAACATTTTATGAACTCTAATACAAACCAAGTTTGTGACTTCACTGACTTTCTTTAGAAAAGGCTGCTTCTCTCTTTTTTCCCCAAAGATCAAAAAACCTATTTGAAAGAAATTGCTAAAACAGAATAACATTGCTATTACATCTTCAGCTAAAATGCTGGAAATGCCAGAGAGATAGAAAAAGTTGCTATCTTTTCAGAAAGATTCATATACATTCATTTTGGATTAATTTTTTTTTCCTTTCCCCCACTTACTTTATTCTATGTAGAGTAAAACTTTGTTGAGTAACAAAGCTTATCTTTATCACATCAGCTTATACTGTCTTCTATACTGCAAAATGCAGTCTGTTTTCAGATTGAAATGGAAGTGGTTACAAAAGAAACACAGCCAATTTACCTGCCCTTTGAGGCTCTTAGTAACATTAGAAATGTACATGCATCACTGCAAGGTCTCGGAAGAGTGATTTTGTTAAAAGACAATCATCAAATAAAGTATGGATTTTCAACAATCAAAGGATGAAAGTGCACTTACCCTTTGTGGCAGGGTTTGCATGTAATGACAAATTTCATCTCAAAGGGCTTGATCTAGCTGCCACTGAAATCAATGGCAAAACTTCCATGTACTTTGGTGAAGAAAGGAACAGGTCAAAAAAGTTACATACTGATTTAGGACAAAGCATTGTTTTCTGCAGATTTAATATAGTCTATTTTTTTCATATTTTTAATATCTAGTAGCTGAGTTTGGACTGGAGTGGAAAGCCCAGTGGATTCCAATGGATTAACTCTTTTGTAGTCTGTAGGCAAGAATGTACAAACTTTAATGCATTTATACTCATGTCCCATGACACTGACCCTTTCATTTGCAGACACCAAGTTACAATTACAGTATGCTGTCTCTTTGGGGAAAAATTTCAGCAATACCCACTGGAATGAATAACTAATAGTCCTATTATCAACTGACAGTGATATCAACATTGGAGAGCTTGACCCATGGCACATCTGGGGTCAGGAAATCAGACACTGGTTTTTGCACTAGTCTCCAATTTGGTTAGTGAATTGCAGGAGGGACAGAATTCAAGAGTGGTGGTAGTTCAGAGATGAGAAAATGTCTCTTTCAGTAGCCTACCTTTCTGATCTTCCCCACCTTGTTTGAAAGCCATTCTCTGTATTTCATGGGCCTGTTGGCTATGGAAAAGTGTCTGACCCAGGTATCACTACTGCCAGAGTTAAAAATCTCTGTTTTAAAAAGAGGCAGGATAACAATGGCCAGAAATTTTCCAACCCCAGGTTAAATCAAAGGTCTTGAGAGCCCTGCAGTATGCTTTGACACTCTGTGGAGTAGGTATGTTGTTTGTAATTGAACAGACCATTTGGCATGAGTCAGTTTCAAGCAATACTTTATACTGGACTTCAAGGCGGAAATTTCTTTTTTTTTTTTTTTCCCATCAGGTAAAGGATTAAACATTTTGTTACAGAAACAGAAATCAGAGATCTGAAAACAAAGCCATCAGAACTCAGTCCCCTGATGTCAGCTTGGGATTTTCTCCAAGGGTGCCTTCCAAGCAATTGGATGGAGGCAGACTCAAGCACACATGAGAGAACCGACAGAACAGAAAATTTGCTTTATCTGTTTTTTAACTTCTTCTAACTTGTTGGAATACCAATTAGCAGCAAGTGAAGCACATGCAAAATCGGCTTTTATTCTATTCCCCCCCTACTGTGGTCAGTGGAGATACAAATGTTGCTTTGTCAGGCTTCTCTGGTACACAAGATTCTTTGTAGCGTAGATTCACCATATCAGATACGGTTTCCCTGTCCAAAAAGGTTTTGTTTCATTTTGGATCTGAATGTTTGCTTGACCCTGTCATTACAGTCCAAATTTATGTTAATTTGAATGGGTTTAGCATGCATTGGGAATGAATTGGTTTGCCTCAGTATTTAGAACATTAAAAATTCTGTACCAGCACATTTGCCTATTATTGTTCTTATTGATCCTTACCATTACATAGTAACAAAAGTGAAATAAAAAATGTTGTGATGGAGAATGGGATATCTGAACTGTACAGTAGATACAAAGCATGTTTAACTTCATGAGGTTTCATGAAGATCTTGAATAGTCATTTCATACATGCACATAGTGTGTCCAGCACTACTTTACAAAATAGTTATGCATTGCTGATTGCGTGCAGGTGGAAAAACTGAGATACAAAGACCCTCTGCAGTTTTGCAGATCATTTTCAAGTTCATCTACCTTTTAAGCTAGAGTTTTGAGAGTGTCATTAGTGTGATTGCTTTTGCACTACATCTGGAGAGTGTGCAGACATGTCTCAAAAAGCTCATTAACATCTCATGTGGGTCTTGAAAACAGCACAAACTTCAGACTGGTTTCATTTATCCTCTTTCTGAACCGGCAAATTAACCCACACTGAGCCCCATGTTGTTTAGGTACAGATTCACACGTCCAACATTATCTGCATAATGGTAGCTCAGATATCTCAGATTTACTTTGAAGGTTTCTATGTAAACATAAATGATATGATAAGGTGGACACTTAGGCCTGCAAATGGCTACTGAGAACTTCGAGTGCTTTCCCTACAATAAACAAATGCTGACAAGACTGTCCTCAAAATGCATGTGCTCAGCATCAGCAAACAAAAACATCAAGACAGCTTCATATAACAGAATCTGTTAGTCTGTAATAACCAAAAGTCAAATCAACAAAGGGTGTTTTATTAATGTTACTGAAGAAGATTTTACCTAGTGTTTGCCTTGATTTAACTGATACTAGTTTTCAAACTTGTTTCATTTTTGACCTCCAGCAATTCAGGAAGAACTATGCAAAAAAGCATTGAGAGATCTAAAATTATTCCAGACCTTTCTAATTGTGAGCCTGTTAACACTTTTTAAAACAAAATAATACTTGTTCAAAGATGGAAAGTTTAGAGCTGGGAATAGGAGTCTGCTTCTTTAAAGCAGTTGTCTCCAGAAACAGACTCACAACTTAGCAGGGCTCTTGTGGATTCACCAGTTATGTGTTTCCACCTGTCTATGTCCACTACCACACAAATAAATTTGTCTGTGTTTATGGCTAATTTTTATTCTAACTGTTCAAATAACTTTAAAATTATTAGGTATGTTATTGTGATTTCCTTTTTGTAGGCTGGAGTGCCTGTAAGCATTCTGCATCTGTCTATTGCAATGATTTTTTTATGTGAGGTGAAAAATAGATGATGTACAGAATGAATCCTATCTGGCCCTGAAAGGGATACTTAATGTTTCATCCTGTCTTATGATTACTGGGTAGGAAAAAGCTATTATTGATTTAATACTCAAAGCCTTTCTATTTCTTACCTGTGTTCTGACATACATTAAGCAGACCTGCCATGCTAAGTTTATTTACTGGGAACTAAAGATTAATTTTTTTTTTTTTTATTTTCAAGAGCCTTGTAGTTGGGTAAAAATAAAAACATACTGGTTAAGATCCATATCCAATTTCAACTGAATTCCCCGCAGGTGAGAAACGAGGAAAGATGATAAGTTTTTCAGATTATACATTAATTCTCCTGTTTGAAAATGGCACAGAAGCCTTCCAGCATTTCAAACAATTAGAACGGAAGTGAGGATCCAGGGGAAATAAGACCCTGAGTGAGTCCAAGACAGTAAACTGAGGTTAAATTGGGTAGGACAGGTAATCAGACTGGACTTATAGTCACTGCAGTCCTCCTGAAGGTAAAAGTTTATTCATAAATAAAAGCGTGATTTTCTAAAGACATAAGATGATCAAGGTTGGCTGAGAAAAAAAAGATAAGGAGTAGTGTGATCTAAATAACCTTTTTTCCACAAATTCCATAGACAGAGTAAGTTTTACAAGTGCTGTGTTCAGAAGTTCAATCTAGGATAGAATTTTAATTATTTTAGGGGAAGACATGCTAAAACACAAAAAACCCTCAAAAGGACATGCTTTTACTCTATCTTATAAACTCACTACTTGTTTTTGAGCATTAGTATTTTTGTGGTAGCACGTCTCTTTTTTCACATACTGCTGCTGAGGAATGTTGTATTTCATTCACTGTGAGAAACAGAAACATGAGGTTTATAAACCAGCAGAAAAGTCTGTATTCATAAAAAGGACTATGAAATCACTCAGCACTTGCAGCACTTCATATTTTCAAAGGGCTGCACAGACATGAATAGCCAGATTATAATTGACCCTAATTTGACTGCAGAGTGAGTGATGAAGATTTACTGCTTTAAGAGACAGAAAAATGGATGGGAGGCTGGGCGTTTGAGTATGAAATGAATTGTGACATCTTCCCCAGTACCAGGACAATGAGAAGAGATCAGATGGAGACAAGAAGCTAAGTTCTTGCTACAATATTTCAGTACTTTTAATTCTCTGTGAAAAGGACTTGCTAGCCTGACCCACACTTCCAGCCTTGGTGCCCTCACAGGATGAAATATCCATATCTGAATACAATAGATTAAGAAATAAACCGAAATGAACCAAAGAAACTAGCAGTCTTTCTGTATTATATAAATTGGTGATCATATACAGGAAACTCAATTTCCTCCTGCTTTCTGAATACTCAAGTGGTTCAAGAGAAGAGAGGAGTCCCTGGCACCTTGTGCTACTTCAGTATATCTGTTCATTAAAATCCTCACTTCTCCAAACCAAGAAGCGTGGAGGTAAGATGCAGAATATTCCAAGATCTCAAAGGCAGGCAACATAGTGATAAAGTACCCGTCAGTGCATCACACCTCTGTCCCACAGAGATGGGAGTGTTTGCACGTGCTTTAGCTCCATTCAGCTAGGAATTGGTATTGTGACCAGAAGTCTGATTGTCAGAGAAATGTTGGGAGCCATTGTTGTTATACTAGTGTGTTTGGGGGTTTTACAGTTCTCTGGGAAGCACTAAATAGAAAAAGAGCACACTGTACCATGTAATGTATGCATCTAAGCTCAACCAGGTGCATATCACCCCAAAACCTTTAGAGTGCCTTTTACAAGGGCAATACTGTGGTTTTTTTCTGTAAGAAGCAGGATATACAGCTCTTCTTCCCGTGATCTCCAACTTCAGAATATGGTCAGGAGTGTCTGGTGAAGCTATAATGTTAGATGGAACCATATTCGTACAAGTGAGGGATATATAATTTCTGACAGACAATATTCATTCAGTAGTAAGTCTGCCTATAGGTACCTGGTGTGCAGAGGCTGAGAATACTTGAGTTAGGAGGCCATCAGTATAACTCTCAGAAAAGTTACAGCTCTCTGTGTGGGTTTTTTTGATGATATCTTTCCGATGTTCATGAGAAAATCGCTCTGACTAGGTGACATTAAAGGATGCTAAATACTCTTCACAGTCCTCATATACCTTGCTAAGGCACAATGAAATCAAGGTCACATATTGAAATGCTTTCAGTTTGACAGTACCAGCAGGAGAAAAGAAATTATATCTCATCTAAAGTACCTGGATCATGACAGTATTACAGTGATTATTGCAACTTACACCTGCTAAAGAAAAGATTGCTTTGCCTTCCTCCTTTACAATTGTGCTCCAGCATTGCCTGAAAACGTAGCCCCTTTCTTTTTCATGTAGGGGTTATCCTCCTGTGCTTGAACTTCAAGTCTGTGCCTAGTCCACAATGTACATTTTCAGACACAGGTCTTGTTTTTAAAGGGCTGTAAGTGGCACATGCCATCTAGTTAAGTATTAAATAACTGAGTGCTTTGAAGAGCTTCCAGTCTAAATAGTCTTCAAAGTCTCTGCATGTTAATAAATTATTTTTGCCTAGAACTACATTTAGTGCCCTGAGTTTCTCAGGGAGTAAGAGGGGAAGCTAAGGTACTGGTGAAGTATATCTAATGAAAATTCCTCAGGATTGAATCATTTTGCTGTATATCAGCAAAACATAACCAGTTTCATGCAGCCCTTGAGAACAAGATTTTCTATCTTGGATTTTGATGCTCCTTTTCATATCTGATGAACAGATACTGATGCCAAAATCTTGTCCTTTTTTTTTTTTCTTCTCCAAAGAAACTAGTTGCTGTACTACATGATATTCTCCCAACAGCTCTTGCCTCCAGCTGAATGAGAACTCACAGTATGCCCTGACAAGTTGCATGGCTTGCCGAGGTACAAACTATTCTTTCATCTGCAAGAGAACATTCTCATCTATTCTTTTCTGGGGCATCATGTGATGGCCTCTGACTGGCACCAGACATGTCCATTCTCATGTCCACAGCACAGATTCATCAGGTTCAGGCTTGCAGCATGGCTATCCATGTTCACCACTTAACAGAGCCAGACTTCTTTATGTGGAAGGCAGAGTGGGTCAGATACTCTACAGATAGTCCTAGAACATATTGCATGAAATGTATGTGTGAAATGCATGTCCCTGAAGGATAGAGAATTGAAGCTTCTGGCACAATATATCAAAAGCAAGGAGAGAAGCTGCCACATGCATGAATTATTTGGCTATACAAAATTGTATTCTACTATTCTCTAATTACCTATGACTGAATTCTTTTAACAGATGAAGAATACAGTGTTTTTTTCTAACCCTTATCTTGAGTCTCTAACCTGAATTATGTATCTTATTCAGTTTCTGGACTGTTGAAAGATACCATGGTAACCTTATTTAAAATACATTGAAACTGATGAAAAGTGTGTGAAAAGAGGCAACATTAAAAAAAAAAAAAAAAGTCTAAACAGGCAGATCTTGAATATGAATCAGACAGGTAATTTATCTGAATGAAGATTGCAGTTTTCTGGTCACAAGCAAGTTTTTCACATGTAACCAAATTCTTCATGTACTGCACTATGCAAGTGTGCAAGTCAATGTCATCTCCTATTCAATTCCATTGTAGCAGGCTTGCTTTCTCCAAAACACTTAATCATTTGGTGTGCAATATGCTTGTAGTATGCCAGAACATGAGAATGTTATACCTGGTCATAGAACTAAAGCCCAGTGATTTTGAGAGCGTCATCATACAAGGAGACTCCAGAAACTCTGTAACTGGGCATGAAAAAAAATATTGTAATTTTTTTCAGTGCTGGTATCAGAGGCAATTGATAAAACAACTATTGATGATCTGTTCCTAGATCTTATTATTAACAATAACGTATTGGTAGAAATGCCTATTTCACCCTCCATCTTTGAAGCTTCCTCTCCTGTATGCCTCACTGCCAGTGCATGGTGACCTGTCTTTCCTCTTCCCCATGCTCACTCAAACATGCAAATCACTTATTCTGGCACCTGTGCACTACCCATCCTGGCCATGCCACCCAAATGTTTTCTCTCCATATCAGCAGTTGATCAGTAGGGCTTTTTATCCCTCAGCAGAGCAACCCTGGGAAATAAGAATGGTTGAGAAGACCCAGGTTTCTGAATCCTAACCTAGTCTTGCCTACGCCGATGCTACGTCTTTTCTGACGTTTTCGTTACTGTACAAATACTAAGTCAAAGGCGCAAGTTTTTTGTTTATGTTTTTGTTTTTTTGTTTTGTTTTGTTTGTTTGTTTTAAGAATATTTCTACTATGAGCTCTGTCATGGCAATCACAGGCAGATTTTTGGTTGTTCTAAAATCAAAAGCCACTTAGCAAATTATAGAAAGAGCCTCAGGTCCCAGAAGCTTCACTAGGCAACTTCAGGGTTTTGCTTTGAAAAGGGAGCATTTTTACTGTCCTTACAGGTACAAGTACCTCCTGGGCAAAAGAGAAGTCTGCAGGTTTTCAGCGAAACACCTCTTTGTTTTTAGAAAAGATATGAAAAAGAAAAAGAATGTGGAACAACTTAGTTCTTGGTCCCAGCCTGGAACCTCTACCTCAGAGAGTTTCACATGCTGTGGGAAGTGAAGAAGGGGAGTAAAAGTAGGATCTGCAAGTCATCTGTGTGAGCTGACAGGAACACCTCCCAGATGTGGACACAGATCCTGCTTGCAAATCAAATACTTAAGTAATAGCACAGTCCAGCTGATTTCCAGAAAGTCCCACCACATGTTTACTATTTTAAAGAGGGTGAAACCCGAATTAGATGCCAAAAAGTCATCTGAGTTTGCCCAGAAGTTGCTTGGAATCTGACATGACCCTTTTATCTCCTTTGGCAATAGTACTGCAATAGTTGTAAGGATCTTTTCTTCTGTAACTGGCAGATAGATTTCTATACATACTCTGATATATCTAGATCAGCATATATTGGTCTTCACTTAATATGTCTCATCAAATGTAAGCATTTCAATCTAAAAATGTGTCTCTTGGATAGTGGAGGTTGATTGATGAACTCATTTAAATAGCGTGTCTGTGTCTTCAACCACAAGAAAAGAACAAATGAAACAATTGGCATATTTCTCAGATGATGCTGTTTAGTCATGAACACTCAACGTTTGACCTGCCTAAATGTGTAATGTTGACAGTGATTTCCAGTAATCAACTATTTATCTAGTTTTTAATATAACATTACACTGAGGAAGACTGAGCTCAGCAGTCATAACTTGCACAGGGCCAGAAAAAACAGTTCAGCCAACTCTGATTTCCATTACCCACGAACTTTTGAAGGCCTGAAAGGAGTCAAAGTAAAATGTTCTGTGATAATTTGCTGTTGTTGTAGATGCAGATAATATAAAATTTTATCATTTTATATTTATCATTGCATTTTTATCATCGATTCCACCACTGGTGCTGATGTGCAAACAAATCATTAAGAAAGGGACTAGAGAATAACTAGACCTTTACACTTAACTTCACACTAGTAAGCCACCTTATACTCACCTGAATGGGCTCCTCTGAACAGTAATAGGGTTGGCCTCCAGCAGACACTCCTTAGAAAAGAAGCTCCTGGAGATGGGTTCATAGTCAGCCATGAACTTTCTTCTGGGACCCTGTGTGCTGACACTCAGAAGAGCATCCCAGACACAGCTGCCGCTGCTTCTTGGTATAATGAAGCAGAACAGTGACCTTACTTTTGGCCAGGTGTACCCAATTCCCGTCATAGCTGCTTTAAGGCCAGGAAGAAGGGTGGCTATAGATCTGGAGGAACTTGGAGTCTCTAGCTAAGGCATTTTTTTGTCAAAATCAGAAACATCTACTTGACTGGGATATTGTGATAGGGATGCTGTCAGGTTATTTTGCTCAGTTTCTTCACTGACCAGAAATGCAAGGTGGTGGCAGAATCAAAACTAGCATTTGCAGCCCAAAAAGCCAACTGCGTCTGGGCTGCATCAAAAGGAGTGTGACCAGCAGGTCAAGGGAGGTGATCCTATCCCTCTAGTCTGCTCTCATGAGACCTCACTTGGAGTATTGTGTGCAGTTCTGGTGTCCTCAACATAAAAAGGACATGGAACTCTT
>JAOEHX010053623.1:28983-46150 GCA_025448015.1 Bolborhynchus lineola | reverse complement strand
GGGCAACCTTGAAGGACCCAATCAGGGTCGCGCCCGACAGCGGCCCCTGCAGGATGCGCGCCAGGACAGGCCCCGGAGCGTCCGAATTCGCTTCGCTCACCATCTCCGCGTAGAGCACGGTGCCGGGGAACGGCTTCAGAGCATCTGCAAGATTGCCCTGATTGGCCGAGACAATCTGAGCCAACTGACGGTTCGCATCGACGACCGGACCCGCGAGCTTGCCGTCGTTGAAATATTCAACCTTCGCGCCCACCAACTTGTCGTCGTCCAGCTTTCCGAAGCTGCGCGTCACGTTCTGCACGACCTGGTCATTGACCGGCCGAACGATCGCCGGCGGCGGAGGGGTCGCGAACCTCTTTTTCTCTTCTTCCCCCCCTCCCCCGTAGCTGCAAGCCATCTGGGGGAGCTGTCCCTGGTGGGAAGGACCCGCAGCCGCTTCGGCAGCCGCAGCAGCGTTACCCTTTCGGTACGTTGGTGGCGGTCGGCTCAGCTCCCCTCACTGGTGCGGCGCCAGGGGCCGCAGTGAGGACCACCCCAGGCTCGGGAGGAGGGAGGCCGGCCCGCCCGCCTGCTGGCTCTCCCTACGCGGCTAGTCGCCTGCTGGTGGTAGCGCGGCCGGCGGCGGAGTGGCGGTACGGCCGCGGCGGGGCTGTGCGACCCGGGCCTGTGCCAGCGCCCCTGTGTACCGCGGGCCAGCCGCTGGCTTCTCGCCTGGCCTCACGGGCCGGGGGTGTATGGCGGCGGGCGGGCTAGCGGCACCTGCCTTCATCTCTCCGGTGGCGGTGTCGCGGGAGGTGAAACCTTCCCAGGTGTCTCCTTCCCGAGTTCTGACTAACTTTACTCGTTACGGGAGACCTGCCTACCTCCCGGGGATGGAGCGGGGCGAGTGGTGAACGGCGGCAACGGAGGTGTCACCACGGCCAGGTCCCGTTGTGTCGGCCGACCTAGCGGCGCTGGCTTCGGTGCTGCGTTATCCCCAGGCCGCCACTGGTGACTTCAAGTGCTCCTGCTCGCAGGTTTGTGCCTTCGTGTCGTAGACATAGTTGCTTCCTGGCCGTGAGAGTTTAAAAGCGATCTACCCAAACAGAGCAGTTCTCTGGACTTTACACTTCACCGCCCGGTGCTGAAGTTGGTGTGCACGTGCAGGCCTGGTGATGCAGGAATCATCCTGTCTTTGCTTTGAGGACTATGTTATAACGTGTGCTCACTATTGGGGTTTGCTTCGTTTACTATCAGCAGTACTCTGCACAGATGTATAGAATTTTGAAAACGTCAGATGTTTCCTTTCCTTAATTCTGTTGTGTTTGAAAGTCAAACACAGCAAGATTTGTATATCCCGACTATTTATTTTGACTTTCACAAATTATAAAAATCAGGGTTTTTTTTGGTTGGTTGTTTTTTTGTAAGGCACTTTAAAAATTACTCAGAGTTCTATGAATTCTGCCCTGTTCCAGCATAAAAACTTTTAATACTAGGCTGTGGGAAGCTGGATTTAGTAGCTTAGAATATTTGCCTCTTGCTTTCCTACATTTCTTTAAAAGTTGTATGCAAATGCTGAATGGACGTGGATATCTAAATATTTGCCTGTCTTTGCTGTCTCAGAGAGTGCTGTAATAGGAGGTCATGCATTGCTGTGTTTGGGCTCTTTGTAAAAATAATATTAAAAAAAAGTTACTCTTTGAGTATTTGTGTGTGAGCCTATGGTTTTGAATATTTAGTTTCTCGAATGGGTCTAATATTCCATAATTTGCTTCTTCCTGTGTATTTAGCATGTGCTCTTTATTTTCTAGTATTTTACCAACAATATCTGTTCACTGCTGGTGTTCACTGAAGGAGTTGGACATGTATCTTGCCTTAGCTTTGCAGTTAGTAAAAATCAGTAGTAGTTGGCTGATTGATCCCATCAACATGCCCACTAGAATAGGTAAGAACTGCTTTACAAGCAGTTTTTATATCTAAGTCCCCGGATGCACAGTTTCCTGAGAAAATAAAATATTCCATACTAGCAGGAAGCACTTCTGTCCTTCTAAGGATGGAACTTGATAGTTTTGGCTGTAAACCATGCTTTATGTAGTGTTAGCTTCTGACTAGTCCTGTGTAAAGTTGGCTTAAAGTTTCATGTCAGTGTAGGCTGAGTTAAGGAAGTATTTTATATATGTATTTGTAGGCTTCCAGTGAAGGAAGAATTCTGTATATGTATTTTCTCCATACCCATCCCCATATCTCCTGTAAATCCTGCACTTTTGTTTGTGGAGTTTCTTTTGCCATCTCCCCCACCCCAGCCTTTGAGGGATTCTAATGCTTATTTTATATCTGTCCCCCAAGGTTCCGAGCAACAGCTGTGAAATATAGCATTCTTATTGATCTTTGTAGCTGTTTGGCAAAGCGGTAAGACATAGTACGAGGCAAATGTTTCATGTCCAACTTCGTTTGATGACACAGGGACAGGGGAGGTTTTGTGAAACTAAGTCTCTTTAGAACAGTTAGATTTCTTAGTGCATAGATCTCTGTCCAAACCTTTTGCAAGTTTAGCAGCTACTGCACTGAAATTTCCATGTGGGTATTTGATTTTGTAGCACTTACTGCTGACTAATGTATTTCATCTTGCAGAGACTGGAAATTTTGTTGAGAAAACGACAAAATGAGTAGTCGTCGGAAACGTGCACCTCCATCAAAAATAGATGAGGAGAAGAAGAAAAAGCTCTGCTGGAATATGCATGAAGACCGGAGAAACGAGATGATAACATTAGATGATGAGATGACTAATGAGGACCATGTTCCAGGTCCAAGCACTTCTTCTGCATCCTTCATTGTTATAAATGATGATAGCACTGATGAAGACCTTGTTCAAAAAGAAGGCAGTGGCACAAAATCTGTGAAGTTTTTGACAGTTAACGATGAAGACGACTGTTACTCCATCTTGACTCCTGTGTCAGTACAGCTAAATATTATAGTATTGCCATACCGTGTAGATGGGTCCTGGAAAACTTTGCTGGGAGAATTTGCTCTTCGTCTTTCTTCTGAGCAAATTCTAACTGATGAATTCAGTGAAAGGAGCTTTACTTTGATGAGAGGAGACTCTGATGATCAGCTGCAGGTCTGTGTTCATGAAAGAAGTGGAGAAGAGTACAGTAATGAAACAAAAGAATACCTGGGTGCTTATGAACAACGTATTTTAGTGGAACCAACTTTAAGCGGTGAAATATTCGAAGGCTTGAGATGGTTGCAAAAGAAAAAGGTAATTGGACTTTATCAAAGACCTGGAGAGGCTCAAGCTTTAAAGGTATGAGTTCATATATTTGTTTTGCATTTTAAAAGTTCTTTTTTTTTTTCCCCCTTGAAATCTAAAATAAAAGCCTATGAACAATGAATTTTGGCAGCTACCATGTATTTTTATAATGTGCTGAAATTATACAATTTCTACATGGTTTTGGAAATGTTTTCATTGTTTTTCCAAAATACTTCCTTTTACTGGTATACTGGTCGTATTGCAATATCCAACCAAGGGAATCACAGAAGCTTTTAGCTGCAATGCACAGTATCCTCTGTAAAGTGATTTTAGTAGATTTATTATATCTGTCTACATCTGCTATTCAAAGCATCATTGTTATTGTCATACTTTTATTCTTTCAATAATCTTGTCATTCTAGCAATTAATGAAATGATTATTTGTATAACCATTTCACAGGTTGGAATTTACCTTCTGGAAGCTGGGCTAAGTAAACCAGAGTTTCTCAGTGATGGAGGTGGAAGACCCAAAAAAGCTAATCAGCTGATTCAAAAACTCATGGAGAAGTTCTACAGTTTTTTAATTCCAGGTAATGTGATTCAGCTGAATCTTGATGAATAGTTTTTATGTCTTTTTTTGGTCATAGTTTTAAATGTAAGGCAAAATAGTAAGTTATTCCTGCTATCTAGAACAAGGGTTTTTTCAACCTAATATCGTTAGGTAGTTCTTTCCACATTGTTATCTGACCATTGATCATATGCTGATTAGTTTAGTTACATTTTCAGAGTAAGTGCAGTTTTCACTGATTCGTGTGAGTTGTTTGAACAGATCTACAGTAGCTTGTCGAAGTTACACAGGAACTCCTTAGAAAAAACAGGAATTAAAGAATTTGGAAAACTTTTGTTCCTAGTCTGGTGCCTAACACACAACTGAGGCAGCAGAATTTCTGTTCAGTTTATATTATAAAGCAGTTATAATGTAAAATACTACAAAATGTGTTTAGTTTTAAGAACACATCAAATTTACAAATATGGGCCTTGTCATAATTTTGGAATAGAAGGTATGTCTGCTACATTATCCACAGTAGTGATATGGATTTTTAGTGTAATCAGTGACCACTTTATGTTGTGATGGCTTAGGAATCTGGAAACCCAAAGCCTTGGTCTTGTTCCTAAGTGTAGGATGTATTCAGAATGTTAGTTGAAGACTGACTTAGTAACATTGAGTGTTATATGCTGATATTGGGTGGTTTTGCAGAAGCAGCAGAAGGATAGCACCCCCTGTATAGTTGTACTTAATTTCAAAGGCAGAATTGTATAAAAAAGAAATAAAAAATTAGGCAGCTTGCTAAAGAGAAGCTAAAAGGAAAGATAACAGAATAAAATCTGTACATCCATGCCTGCTGTGTAGAACAAGCATGCAATTGTCAGAAAAGACTTGAGATATACCAGGAGAAGGTTCAGCCCTCCTGGACTCATTTGCCTTTTAGGACTGCCTCCTATGGAACTCTTGTCTACCAGGCTCCTGAGCAGGCCAAAGTCTATTCGCTGGAAGTCCAGGGCAGGAGTTCTGATGACTCCCCTTCTTTAATTCTCTGAGAATAAAAAGCTCTTATCATTTTGTGATTGTTATGCCCAAGGCAGCCTCCAACCATCACATTCCCCACAAGTCCTTCTCTGTTCAAAAATGGTAGGTCCAGTGGGTGCCTTCCCCAGTTGGCTCACTCACCATGCAGCATATGCAGAAACTTGATGAGTTTTAAACATTTATTGTAGAAATAACTGCTTTTTTGAAAAATTTCTGACAGAGATTTTGTTTGGTTTAGCAAGTAGCTGGTTTTATAGTGGCTTCTGTCCTTTATCTGCTGTATAGTATTATATGTCACTTCTTGTTGCTTCAGTGGAAACACAAGCGTAGATCACATATAGATCAAGGTAGCTGCTTTCTTAATATGAAAAACCCCACAGTCTTTAGAATAATAGTAATAAAAAAGGCTAAAATACTATTTTAGTTGCTGTTGTGGTGAATGGTAAAAGTTTCTGAGCTTGTTTTCCCATAGTGTCATGGAACTATAATATGACAATATAGTACATGGCAATAGGATATACGGTATACCATTTTCCATCAATTTTCTTAAGAAGAATAAATTCTTTATACAAATAAGAGGTTGTTTGGGTTTTGTGTTTCTTTCGTTGCCTTTGGCATTGTCATCACCAAATGTGAAGCAACAAGTTTTCCATATATCTAGAATAAAGGGCAAAACTTTTACGTTTTCAGTGATGTAGATATACAGCAATCTGGAAACTGCCCTACAAATAAAACAGATAGATCCTATTGCAGATTCGATAGCAGAACTTCAGTTCATTGAAGGAATTAAGTAGAGTACTTGCTTATGAAACATACCAGAGAAACTGAATTTTTAGGTAGTACAATACCATCTGTTTCTCGAAGGTAAGAAGTGCTAGGATGAAAGCGAATTAATTGAATAACGTTTTTAACTAGTTGAAAGAATAATTGAATGTTCATTGCTTAGTATATAACTGAGAGAGGGCTAAACTCCCTTAGCAAACCTTTAAGAAAATCACTATGATACATAGAACCATTTAATTGGAAAATAAAATCTTCGGTAGGATGAACAGAACAAGAAAGATATGAACAAAGCACATTTAACTGTATGAAAAAACATTTTGCTTTTATGTCTTTTGTAGTCTTTTCTTCCCTGTAGAAGTCTGGATAAACTTAGTTTATACAGATGTTAATTTATTATGCTCTGAAATATGATATTTTAAAACTGTTATTTTAGCAAGTATGATGATAGGTGTCATTATAGGTTGACTTCACTAATCAAAGTTAGACTCTGCAATCACTCTATTCTTTCCATGAAGTGAGGATTGTGGAAGCTTGAAATGGTCTCTGTAGTCTATAAAGCTGCATGCTCTGTTTGGTGCTTTTTGTTTGGCTGGAACATAGTGCACATGTCCACATGCACACTCTGATTGCCTTCTTTTCATTAGAAGTCTTTATGTATACAGTTCTCATATAGTTTCGTGAGTTTATAGAATCTTCATGTCTTTCAGAATTCTTTGCCATTGTGAAGCACTGGAATTGTTCTGTTGACTTTAAAGGATTAGGGGAGGGCACTGATGGGTGCCATACGTACACATATCAGTTCCTCCTGTTTTGGAAACCACTCTCTCCCATTAATTTGAATGAAAGAAACTGCTGCTTTCCCTGAGGAGTCCTCATAGCAGCCCTGTTTTTCAAAGGGGGCTTTAAGATTAGGCTCTCTGGTGTTTGAATCAGGTGCATCTCTTCTTTGTCAGCATTAGATATCATAATTATGATTTGATTTAATTGTGTCTGCCACTAGCTGTTTTCTCTTTTAATCAGTATATTGTACTTTGAAATATACTTTGAGGTCACATTTTGCTGAAAATTATGGCCTTTACTTGCTTCTAAATTTTTGAGAAAAATTCTGCAAGGTGGTTTTACCTCTAATACCAGCTGGTATTAGTATCTTTCTTTGAACTGTACAGCTGTACAGCAGTTTTAGTGGTACCAATGTTTTTAATTTGAGACCTGAAACGCTGTTAAAATCTGTCCTTGAAATCTTTCGTTTCCTCATATTATGTCAGTTTCCTAAAATGCTGACACACAAATTTTTCATTAATTTTTGTTCTACGGTGCCTAAGTTCTGTGTATGTTCATATATCCAAATTATATGAAAAAAACCCCGTAAGTGTCAGGTCTTCTTTCTTAGAAGGTAGAAAAGAAGAGTAGGCCGTCTGTCCTAGAGGGTACATGCTTCTCTTGAGGTGAGATTTTAATTTCTAAAGTATGCCTTGTCTGAAGTTTCGCAATGATGCAACTGGTGAGAATTTTGTGTTATCCTACTGTTACAATTTTCTTATCCAGATGGATAACTTAAAATTAACATGAAATCTCATTGAAGAGAATCTCCTGTTTTGTTTTGGTTTTAGCATGTTATTTTATCAAGAAACATTTTATTTCATGAAAGATAATACGAGTCTTTGACAACCCACTATGTTTTCCCCCTTTCTATGAGTCTGTTGAAGCATTAACATTTAAATCTTAAATGTGAGTTATTTGTGATTCTGTATCTGTTGGAAATGTTCAGTGAAAGGTGTTTGTCAAATAAAGAAGGTCTGGCCATTCTACCCCTAAATTCTAAAGGAGGAGCTTTGCTGATTGTGTATGCCTCTGTGATCACCATAGCGTGTCAATCTTAACTGTCAGGAAGGTAGTGTTCATTGTTTCCTGATGCTGCTAGCTGATCCAGGTGCACTCGTGACAAGTGTTTAAATTATGTTTTGCTTTGCACACTTTCATGTGTTAACTAAATATGTTGCGGCAAATTTTCCGAAATGTTCACCAAAGTTGACTACTGATGCTTGTCTTGAATTATTTGCTTTATGCAGATGAGCTGGAGGAAGATGAGGAAGAATCTGATGTGGAACTAGAGCGACAAAATATTGAAGAGCTTTATGACTTTGTAAGGCACACCCATCAGCAGAATATGCAGTTACTGGGAGAGGATGTGCAGCATCCTGCATTAATTCCTATTCTGAGGCCGTACCAAAGTGAGGCTGTGAACTGGATGCTTCACCGAGAGAACCTCAGAAGTACTCCAAGCAGTGGCAAGTATATGGGTCTGGAAAACTTTTGTAGTTAAGGGAAGTGGTTTTGTATTGTCAGCAGTAATGTTTTCTTGCTGTTTAATTAGAAACTTTGTTAATGATTCCATTGCTAATTTTATAAAAGCTGTTGATTGGGTTGTACACTAAATGATAAAGTCAACTTTGCTTAACAGCAGTTGACGTATCTTGTTGGTCATTAAGCACTTTGAAGTTAGACATCAGCTTTTTGTCTTGAAATGTCACAATAAGGCTGAGCAATATTAAGCAGTGTGCTGTGGAGAAACATTGTAACAGTAACATGAGCTCTTTCTCCTTAGAAAATGCACTGCACTTCTTGTGGCGGGAGGTCATCACTCTGGATGGAGAAAAAATCTACTATAATCCATTTACTGGCTGGTATGTTTTTATAGTTAACTCTTTTTCAGAACACCTGAAGATAATTATTTGTGAAAACCTTATTGGCAGATTTTACATGGGGGATATAAGATAAATTGTGACTGTTGTTTTTTAGTTAGCAACTGAAGAATTAGAACACTGATGTTTTAAATCGGAGGGGGGAGAAAACCAACCCCAAACCCTAAACAACCTTCCCCAACCCAACCAGTCTCAGCTTAGCTAATAAAAGTTAATGCCTTACCTTCCAAACTTTGCCTTGCTGAAGCTGTGCTGTGCATGAGTCCCTGAGCACATACTTCTGTGTCACACCATTCTGTAGTTACTGACTTTCATTTGGGAATGTGCTTGAATTTTAGTATCATCCGAGAATATCCAATTGCTGGACCCCAGTGGCCTGGAGGCATTTTGGCAGATGAGATGGGTCTTGGAAAAACAGTAGAAGTATTGGCTCTTATTCTGACTCATACCAGACCAGACATTAAACAAGATGATCTGACATTACCTGAGGTAAGAAAACCATGATATGATTTAGAATGAAGAAAACAATTTTCAGAGCTAATGGAAATGCACTTCTCTTGAGTTTATTGCTTTCTGTCCTATGGAAGTACAGGTTTAAAGATGGATTAAATTATAGTGAGTTTTTGTTTTGCAGGATGTGATACTTGGTGGCATAAATAGCAGAATGGTTTGCATGAGAAGCCATTGATAGCTTGCCATTGTTCAAGGGTGTTAGCAGGTAGCTGCGCTGTTAATAGGCTGTTAGTAGTTTACACATGCTCCAGGAGTGTACAAATATGTAAATTAGTCTAGTATGTTGGAAATCATTCTCCCCTTCACTTCATTGTATCGATAAATACCATTAGACATATGGTCTGTGCTAAAACAGGGGGAATTTAAACTCAGTGAATAAAGATTTCTGTTCCCCCTCTATTTCGTACAATAAATGGGTTTATTTAGCAACAGTTTTTCATTTTCTCACTTTCCTTATCATGCATCCTGTGAAAACTTAGCACGTTCACAAAAACAAAAAATATCTCTGAAGGGAGAAAACCTTTATCCTAAAGTGAGCTCTTACTGCTTCTGTGGGTAAGTTTTGAATCGAATCGTTTTGAGTTGGTAGCAGCCAGTTTCATTGTACATCTGTTCATAATGATCTCCTGCCTGTTTATAATTTTATCAGTTAAAAAGACCCAATTCTCAAAACAAACTGATACTTAAATGTATCAGAGGGTCAGCACAGAGGCAAATATTAGCATTAAAGCGCCTGGACATCAGCTAGCAACAACAGCTAGAGACCATAGCTTTTGGGGAGCTGGAGTTACTAAACTGTTTTATGGTATGAGTAGTTGGAACAGGCATCTTAGCTAGTGTTTTGGGGTCTTGAACTGAATTATATGAGATTGCCTGTGGTTAAAAGGAACTATTCTTCTCATCCTTAAGGCCCCTTGTCATCTGTATTTTTCTTGCCTTTAAATGTAAAAATTTTTTGTCTGATTTCCTAGGGGGAGAGAGGAAAGTCAGCTTCATTCCTATTCCAGCAGACTTTCTGTATGACTCCTGGCTTGTGTAAGCCAATGTCAGAGTTACTCCAAATATTTCAACTAATTGTAGGGCTCAAACAGCATCTGGAGTTTTCTTGTGGTTACTGTTTAAGAACGCTGCAAAACAGCCACTTGGACTGGGCAGATGAAGTGTCAATGAATGCAGCTATAAAGCAATTAATCATAGAAATATTGGCACTGTATTTGTTCCAGCTTTGGGATTCTTTTTTTATATCCCAGTTCTTGAGTATGCATCTCCTTGAATTAAATTGCTATTGCTGAATCACTAATAATAAATTCTGAGGTTAATCCCTAAAAAGAGAAATTTACTTGTTCTGCAGCTACTAGGGTTTTTCAGTCAGTATTGCTTACTTCCTTTTGTATTTCCAATTGTATATTAAATACAGGTTTTCCTCCCCCCATCAATAACCTGGATCACTTACAGCTATGGATTCCTGCAGCTTAATTCTGAAGTTGTGGAGGACCAAGCAGGGCTTCTCTTTCTTTTCTCAGTGTAGGGTGCTGAGCATCATTTGCCAAGAAACTGAACCAAATGTGATGTCACTCTGTACACTAAGGATTAGCTCTCTGAGCACACATCTGTAGCAGCTCATGCTTATTTTCAAATGTGAAAAGATTAATGGAATTCAGAATTACTGTGGGGAGACATCAGCTAATAACTATTTAATATTGTCTGTATTTAGGGTAAGCTTGTGAACTTCTTTGTTCCACCTCAACCTTTAGAAGGAAATAAAAAGAAGAAGCCAAAGGAAATGGAGCTTAAATTGAAGGAGAAAATACAATATCCCAGTAAGTGTTCCTGATGATTTTTTTAATACGTTTTGCTTTTGGCACAAGTCTTATATTGGCCTCTGACTATATGAGTTCAAGGCTGATCTTCAGTTCTACAAAATGAAATTATTCATTTGCTGAGCACTGATGGAGGATTACATGCTACAAACAAGTGACCCACACTTGTAAAATTACCAACTCAGACCCCTGTGCTGCAGAGCTCCATGTAACTGAACATCATTGTAAGAGAGTTTATGCATTTAACTGAAATACACTCTTTTTACAAGCTTCAGTAAGAAAAATGAGTGACTTATTTCTGTTGCTATTAAATATAATCTTAGAATTACTGAAAAATACTGATTTGTTGGGCTACCTTAAGTAGCTTTCCTCAAGTTGTCAGGACTGCTGTCTGTCTTTATGCTCATCTAAAAAATACAAACTAGTGTTTAGAGTTCTGTTAATATACATTTTCCAAGGTAACTTTCATTTTATCTGAGCAGTAAGTTATTTTGCTTTAATTCTACATATAGGCTTACGAGTGATGATATTAGCAGCTGTAAAGGAAATGAATGTGAAGAAAGGAGCATCCATTATTGCAATCTTTAAGTACATCAGTGCTATATATAGATATGACATACAGAGAAATAGGCGGCTTCTCAAAAGAACTCTAGAAAAACTGATCGCAGAACAAGTAGTAGTGCAAGTCAAAGGACATGGTCTGGCTGGGTCTTTCAAGCTGGGAAAGAATTACAAGGAACAGAAGAGGCGAGAGCGAGCCAAAGAGCAGGTAAAACATGCTGCTGTAGTTACTTTAAACAGTGTTTCAAAGGCAGATCTTGTTTCTGTCAATTGTATGCTAATCTCAGTCCCATTGTCTGCATGCATTAGTTTAGTGACGCTGGCTTATTGGCTTATTGATAAAAATCAGTAAGACTGCAGCATTTCCTTTGACGTTCATGAGCAAAGAAGCAAAAATCATAAGTAGATCAAATCTGGGGCTAAAATATTAACTACATCTGGTGCTTATGCGTTCCAAACCACACAAAGGTAATGAGAAAGTCTAACATTTTTGGCTAATTTTACTTTGTAGATAGCAAGGACTTCAAAAAGCATTCAAAAGAAGCAGTTGATTGATGCTAAAACTCAAACGAAAGAGTCAAGAAATAATGATGTCATTTCTGAAAATGCCCTTAAAGCTCCTTTACGGGTGGATATCACCATGGAAGAACATGATTATTGTACAACTAGCAAATGTAACCAGAAATCTGAAGCAGATGATAAGAACTCTGTGAAAGAGAATGATGTTCAGCAGGAAGCTGTCGTCCCAAAGTCTCCTGATTTGCATGGTAACCTCCTTGTCTCCAGTGATGTGAGCAGTCATCCCGATGGTGGTGTTTCTAAAACTACAGTCGATTTCCACCAGGAAATCCCAAAGGATCAGTCCTCACATTCCGAAGAACTTGCTGGCAGTAGTGTGCAACGTAACAGCTCTGTATTTCCATTTAATACCTCTGAATATCGTTTTGAATGTATCTGTGGCGAGCTTGGATTGGCTGACTATAAAGCTCGTGTGCAATGCTTGAAGTGTTACTTATGGCAACATGCAGAATGTGTAAATTACAAAGAGGAAAACCTGAAGATCAAGCCCTTCTACTGTCCTCATTGCCTTGTGGCAATGAAACCAGTTTCCACAGGAGCAACTCTGATAATTTCTCCAAGTTCTATTTGTCACCAGTGGGTAGACGAAATCAACAGGCATGTAAGATCATCTTCTCTTCGAGTTCTGGTAAGATTATGTAGCTTCATAGTCTAGTGAGTTATTTTATCAGAGCTTGGGGCTGTCTCTCTGACGTTCTGTATCACAAAGCTCAGAGGTTTCCTTGTCTGTGGTGTCAGAATTCTGCATTTCTCCATATGAGATCTGTGCTTTGGCATGGCACAGTGCATTGGTGTCCCAGAAAGACTGCATTTAGTTGTTCATTTTTTCCTTACTAGTCGGTCACTGGGAGATGGTACAGTGGACTAAGTATCTTTCAAGTGGAAGCAAATTTTGAGCAGGTGTAACAGGGACTTCTGAGAGGGAAGGCTATTTCTGTGGGTTTTTTCCTGTGAAAGATGAGCAAGGAACTTAAGCCTAACTATAGGTGCTTTGGAAGTGTCATCTCAGTGTACATTTACAGCGAGGCAGCTCTCTGACAGTTGGTTCTCATTTCATTCCAGATGAATACAAATGTTTCAGTAGGTAACAAGTGTACTTGTTAATTTGTAGTTCTCAGGCATTATAAAACAAGTCTTGGGCCTTGGTGTAAATGGAAAGTAACACCATTTCAACTTAGACATTGTCTCATTGCTGCTCTTCTGGAGACCGTGTATTGTCCGTTTAGGTGATTTCTAATAGCTTTATCGTGAAAATAAATCCAATTATACTTATAGTAACTATGGCTATATAGGTTTGGTTTTTTTTTTTTTTTTTTTAATGTAGTTACCATAGTATTCAAGGGTAGCCATTGTCTTTTAATAATGGTGTTGTCAAGTTTTGTCCTTCATATTTTTAGTAGGCAAGGATTTTGTGTAATAAAGTGCTTTGAGAACTGTAGATCCCTTATATTTTGAATAAAATAACAGTAGTAATAGTAGACTGATACAGAGAGAAAGCTTTGTATTCAGGGATGTATCTGATACCTTCAGCTCTTCTGCCTACATGCGCAACGTGTAAATGAATTCTAGGTTTCCAGTAAGCCGTTTGTGTGAACAGTCTAATTAGTTTTAGTGCAGCAGTTAACAAATGTGTAAAATTTGCAGAGTTTTCATGGAACCCAGTCCAGGTTTTATACCAGATTTGATGAAAACTGTCAGAAATAGATTTGCATGGTAACAGTAAAATAGCTTCAATAGTGAATGTCAGTTCTTTTAAGCTTTGTGACACCTTCCGTTCTAAGGCACTGTTTTCGTTTTCTTTTAACTGCCAACTGTAAGTCATCCAGACTTGCATAGTGCAGACATTTCAAAGAACCAGCTTCCCATTTTAACAGGCTGTGAGTTGCATATGAAGGGTGGTTTTTATTCTTCCAACTGCTTACAACTTGTGGGAAATTCTGATAGGTTTATATAATAGTACAAGAAGTTAAAATTTATTGATAAGTCCTGCTTTGTGGCAGGTTGTCTTTTCCTGTGGCTCTGAAAACAACCAAAATCTGGCCAAGTTATAAACCTACAGAAAATCTGTTCATAAACACTTGGAAGAGATCATTAGACTTCAGCAGCTATTTTTTGATTCTTAACAGATGCTTCACTGAGCATGGTTTTCATTTTCTTTTTTTTTTTTTTTTTTTTCCCATTTCCTCCATCTCCTTTTTTCTCTTTCCTTCCTGTGCGTTGACCTGGTTGCACACATGCTCTGTTGTCATGTCCTGGGGCTGAAAGAAACATTTGACAGAAACACTGTTGCCATGTGAACAAATGTAGAGGGAAAAGTATTACTGGAAGACAAAGTTGAATAATCACAGTGAAATGATGTGCTTGTCATGAAAGAATAAAGAGGGGTGGAATCAACTGTGGTTTCCTAAGGTCACCTTGATTTTGGTATTTTTAACTATTAGTTGTGTAAATTGAAAGAACATTAAAATTTGTGGCACTCAAAGGGACTGAAAGATGATGTGATTTTTCATAAATGGTAAAAATATTTGTAGGTAGTTGCAGATAAACACTAACCAAGATGATCCACTCTTTTATAATAAATCATGAACACATAGAATTGAGAGAGGAAGGGAAAGATGCTAGATATCTGAAAATGAGACTAGAATAAAGGTTCTTTCTAAAAAAAATCAGGGAATTGAATATTGTGATTAATAGTCAGATGAGTGGCAAGAAGTAGATGATGATAAAATTCTTGAAGTAAGCAATGGGTGCCTGTAATTTTTAAGTAGATTCCTGAAGTAAATTGGGAGCAAGAGAGAAAAGCTAGTATGAATTTTATGTGTATTGTACCACACAGTGTTTGAAATCTGAACATATTTTTGTGTTTAAGTATATTGGCACTCAGTGTGCTGTGTTTATTTTCTTTAGATATGTAATGCTATCATGAGGAATCATATAGTAAAATGTTCAGTTTATGTAACTTTTTTCCTATTTAAACTGCTGTATGTTTCTGAAAGGATAGTGCTTAAAATGACAAGTGAGGTAAGAGAAATACTTCTGATATTAGAAAAATGTCAGTATGAAAGGTTTATAATGATATTCTGTTGGTGTGCAGGGATTGTTTCTTACTAGGATACTCTTTCTATCTTGCAAGCCTCTGTAGAGGCTTTTTCGAGTTTAAACATTACCCAGAGTATCGCTTCTGGTTTTTAAATATTTCACTGCATACATCTGTCTTTGCCCAATCATCCATGAAATTTTGGGAGCAATGGGGAGAAAGGTAGTATGTCTACAGTAAAGCAGGGGGCCAGATATGTAATACTGACTTAAATACTGGATACAATGTTACAGAATACTTAATCTTGCAAACAATTGTTAAAACGAATAACTTGTAGAAAATACTGAAGTCCTCTCCTTGACAGGAGAAAAAAATATGTTTTTTGAAGGTGTAAGTAATCATACTTAAAAATTTTGCATCAATGTCTGTATTGTATTTATTGTCTGTTACTTACATGGATTTCCCATCATGCTGCTGTATGAATATAGGTTTCACAAAGGGTTTATTACGTAAGCAGCACTACTAAAAGCATGCAGGTATTTAGCTGAACTGGTATTTTAGCATTTTTATTGCAGTGTCTCTTACCTTCATTTTTTGCTATTGTGGTGTTGAATACAAATCTATATAGGTGTATCAAGGTGTGAAGAAGCATGGCTTTTTGCAGCCACACATGCTGGCTGAGCAGGATGTGGTTATCACCACGTATGATGTCCTTCGCACTGAACTGAACTATGTGGATATACCCCACAGCAACAGTGAAGATGGGCGCCGTTTCAGGAACCAGAAGCGGTATATGGCCATTCCAAGCCCTTTAGTAGCAGTGGAGTGGTGGAGGATCTGCCTTGATGAAGCACAGATGGTTGAATGCACTACTGCAAAGGTATGGCATTCCCAGTCATGCACTTACTTGGCTCAAAAAGATTTTGACAAGCTTATTGTAAATAATGGACTTCCTGCTCCCCCTTTTATTGTTCAGCACACTCAGATAATTTGTCCTTGTAGCTTGTTCTTTAGAAGTGACATTTTTGTTGGAGATAATTCCTATTAAATATTTCTCCTTTTGGAATTCTGGCAGACTGTGAAGTATGTCCAACTCAAAAAATATTTAATCAATACCGACAGTTTGAAGAACTAGGTCATTATGTTTATGGGGTTTGATAGTTTCAAACAAGACACTAGCCTGTTCACTGACATGGTTCAGAGGCATAGATATGGCCTTTGGGTATGGAAGCTAAAATAATCAGCAGTCTGTCTGCAAACTCTAAGGCTGCAGTCTGCAGAGGGAGATTATTTTAATTGATATTCATCCATTTTTTTTCCCTTTTGCCTTATGACAAAAATACTATTTAATGGATTATGGTCTTTAGTTCTTTAATTATTTTTTTGTATATAGTCTTGTTTGCTAACTGTTTGCCTTCTGTGAATCCATACTTGCACTTGATTACTTGGAAGTGGATATGGCTTTTCTCTGCTTTCAGTTACCTTCAAAAAGATCAATAACTTCATACACAATTTTATAATATATTATACCAAAGCTGCTTATAGGTCTGCTACTCTTGGCACTGAAGGGATGTTCAAACTTCTTGAAAATAAGGTTGTTGTGTTTTCAGACTGTATTCTGCTCTGTTTTTGCTTCCCTACCATCACTTCTATCTTCTTCTGCTAGGCTGCTGAAATGGCACTCCGTTTAAGTGGGATCAATCGCTGGTGTGTCAGTGGCACTCCTGTGCAGCGAGGATTAGAAGGTAAGATTGTATGTAGCAGTGTCATCTCTGGGTTTTCCTTGTGCTGATAACTAGATAGTGGTTTGAAGCAGTTAAAATGTCAGCTAGTCTTGCTCGGAATTCATTAGGTACTCTGATTTGGTAAGCCATAAACCTTAAGCATGTAATAATGCCATCAGTAAATGCATCAATATAAAAGCTGCAGACCTGAAATCTTTTTATCTCCCTGAGTTAGACAAATACTTTGGGAATCAGAGAACCTGTACGTTTAACAGCTGACTCAAGTCTTTTCTTCACTTATCAAAGTGGGTAAATATTAACCCTTCTTTCTTGCAGCTAAAGATAGTCTGCTGTGGTTATAGAACTCTTCTGTCAAATACAGCAAGCAGGCTGTATTTGCTTTTTTGCATAGCACTGTATGAACTACTGTGGGCTTCAACTGCCATGAATATAAATTCTAAAAATCGTTCTAAAGCTTTATGAAGCTGTCTTAAGACCTTATGTAAGGAATTAATGAATTGAGATGTGGGGAGTAGGGGGCTGTATGTTAGCAGCTGTCATTTATCTTGTCTTTTTTGTGAGGTACTCAGTTTCTGTAGACAGGCTTCAGGCGGAGATAGAAAAAAGAAACG